>JANHAO010008408.1:0-19271 GCA_026873985.1 Saraca asoca | reverse complement strand
GCTCTAAACATGTTGGAATTGGGAAATTCACATGTGCTGTCATGAGTTCTAGTTTACTGGGAAATTTACTACAACATTACTATAACAACTGGGCAGAAATTGAATGTTAAAAGGATTCATCAATCTCAACTAGTTAATTCACATATTGATCCATTATTCTTGGAATTTCAGTACCTTTTTTGCTTGAATTAGTTGTAGTGTAGTTCAACATTGTTATTTTGTTTTTTTAATCATCTTAGTTAGCTCAAAAAATTATTGTTTACTTCACTAGATTTTTACATTTAAGTTGCAAGAAATTCAATCCCTGTGGAGACGATACTCACTCACTCTATATTACTTATTGACTGCGTGCACTTGTGTATTTAGAGTGACAATCACACACACTCACACGACAACACATCACCAATCATTTTTCTAACATGGTTTCGCAACATAATCTCATAAATGCATAAGAAAGTTCTCGAGAAGAATCAAATATACATATATTTTTAAGAAATTCATGCTTTCAAGACAAATATGCATATATTTTTACATATAACATGTAATCAAACATAAAAAAAAAAAATCAAGTTGAGTTTAGAAGCCTTACTCACCTTTTTTAAATTCTTAGGTAAGCTTTTCCAACTTCAAGATCTCTTGGAATATTTTAGAACTCCTTTCCTTATACTAATACATAGAAGAGATTTTTTGAAAAAATCTTGTTAGAAAGTAGACCTAGGCTTAGATTTGGTTCACTTAGCCCTAGAATCCATAGATCTACCTATTGGAAAATATACTTAGAATTAATAGAAAATGGAGGAGAGTTAGACAACCCCACATAGCCAAAACTCTTATCCCCTTTTTCCATGAATTTCTTTCATCAAAATGACGTTGGTTTCCTTTGTAGCCATTAGGGCTGAAATTACTTGGGCATTTTCATAATTTTGTATTCAATTTTATCCATAAGGCTATTTTGGTCATTTATGGAAAAGGCATTTTTTGTAATTTTTCTTTAGTATGAAGTGTATTTTACTCATTTTCCTCTTTTTAGAATATTCTAGAGCAATGACATAATTGTAATTATTTAGTAGGGTATTTATATATGTGAGAAATAGTGATTTAATGATTTTATATATGTGAGGAAGAATGATTCATTGAGTAAGTGTGTATAATTTTAGAAATTAAAATATCAAAGAAATAATATATACATAAGAATCCAAGTAATTAAAAAATTGTATAATTAAGTAATTAAAATTAAAGTAGCATATAAATTTCTAATACAGAGACTTATAAGCCTCCTTCTGAAATAATTTTTAAGAACTAGATTAAGAAAGCAATACCTTAAGTTTAAATATATACTTTCTCATATAGTGATATATATATATATATATTTGAATTTAGGAATGGACATTTTAAACCATGTTTTTCCCTTGAATGTAATTGAGAATTTTTATAATGTAACTAAGAATACCCTTAATTTGAAAGAATTTAATAGAAGAAAATTAAAGGGTGATAATGAAGTTACGTTGTAACCATCAAATATACATTGTTACTAATGTGGACCAGAAATGTTCCAATTCGCATGTTAGATAAACCAAAATAAAATATTATATTTAAGAAGAACCAAATACAATTAATTTGTATATTAGAAATATCAAAATTATAATGAAACCTTTTTAATAATGCTACCAAAGCATAAAAGGAAAGATAACTTTGGCATAACAATATAATCAAGGGAAATATTTAAATTATCCTCTTCAATTTTAGGGTATTGCATTTAGCACTCACAACTATTAATTTATTCAATCACTCACCAAATCTATTCATAAATGGTACCTTTATAAGGCCTTTTTAATAGCTCTAGGAGGAACCTAATCATTATATTATACTGATGCAAAGACAAAAATACACGGATTATGGTCATATACTTCCCTATTCACATTAGACGAGAATCATCCCACAATAACCAAGATATCTCCAAAATAGGGAAAAATTGAAAAAATAGTATGCAAGTCGGATTGCTTCAAAACCTGAGTCACAAAGCTTCCACACTATATATATATAAATTTTTTGCAAAGTTTCATGTAAAATTAAGCACATTTCCCTTGTCAAATGGCTCATAAGAAGGATGTTGAGTGTAATTTACCATCTATGAACAGGTTTGGTGGGTGATTATAAAAATTAGTAGTTGTGAAAGTTAAATGCAAGTATTGAAAAGTTAAAAGGGGTAATTTACATTTTTCTTATAATGAAATAATGTAGAGTGAAAACCACTAATTAGTTTCCAATAGCTAGAAAGCAAGAGAGGTGTTAAAATAAGTATGCACATGTTAGACAGCAAAACACTGAAATGATGAAGAATGAAAGTGTCATTTCTATAGACTATAATCAATTATCCCAGAGCACAGTTAGTTAGCTACCAGAGCGAGTACAAAAAGAATATCCAGAGAATGAGGGGATGACATGTGAGATGATACTGTAAAGAATAATAAAGAATAGATAAACAAAGACTTATCATGAAATTAAGGAGGGATAATCACATCAAAAAGTAAACTATGAAGCTAGAAAGACAAGTGAACAATGGACAAGCATTTATAGTTGAATGATATTACTAATGCAAAGGGGGATACATATAGATTGGTTAAGCTTTCAAGAATAACATGAGACATACCATATATAGGAAACTGAGCAACCCACATGTATCAAGCATTAAAAAGGAATTTGTAAAGGATGTTTAGTGCCATCATAAAAACAAGAACAATATAGGCATGAATTATTTTAAAAGTAGGGGGAATTTGTAACACCCCGATTGATTTGACTTAACTAGGCTTAGTCATTGACCCAATATGTCGAAAGTTTCAAAAAAAGGTTAGGTCCTAGAGACAGATCAATTGGCTAACTAGCCTTTAGAAACTGATCAACCAGTTATGCTTGATTGATTGATTAGCCTTGGAGAAAACAAAATCCCAATCGTCACTAGAATATGAAAAATGCAATTCTATTTCATCTAGAGACTCTCTAAAGGATGAAAGACTATTGGAAAAGGTTCTATCTGCATGTCTAACCTATGATTCAAATAACAAGTAAATTAAATAATTTGAGGTTTGATTTATCTTAGTTTTAATTTGTTTGACCTTATATTTATGTTTTTGTGATTTCTTATTTTATGAGGTTCACATCTATAATATGTTAGGTATGAAAGTAATACAAAGGCATATTCAAAGGATCATAGGGAGAACACTTTCCTTCTAAAGGTGAGTGGAAGTTTTCACTTTATTAGCTTCCCTTTCATGTGTGTGTGTGTGTGTATATATTTGTGCATGTTTGGAAATTACACAATTGATTTATGATGTGATAGAAAGTATGAACTAAACCTAGGGAACTAGAAAGGATATTAAATGACACTAAGAATGACAAACTTGTTTCATGTGATTATGTGTTGAATGAGACTGTGTTTGGCTAAAATGTATGCTTGTGCAGGTAGGCTTAATCAGGGCTAGAACTTAAATAACTAAACTTAGTTAAGAATTTTAGAAATATAGATGGTATTAGATTAGGCATGGACGATAGTAAACATGACTTAGACTAGAGAGGTGAAAAGATTTGGACACAAGCAAGCCTCTAAAAAGGATAAAATGGTAATTTCACATAATTTCTATAATTTCATAATGGCTAAGAAATTGGGTAAATGAGAGATGATATGTAGTGAAAAGCAGGCAACAAAGCACACTATGTTGTAAGGGGGATACAACAAAGAGTACAATAGGTTACGGGCCATACAACCTAATTATAGTTCTCTTGCTCATTGTACCAGTATTTGTTGTTTGTATATGACTTTTTTTACCATGTAGGGTAAGTGATGTGGTTTGCACAACTGAATTGTGCCATTGTAAAATCCTAAGGGTTATGATACAACTACTAGAAGTTACCAACATATGAGATATTTCACTGCCACTTGTTTGGCATCTTAAATGTGAATTATTGCTTTGTGAATGAAAAGGTTATTTATGTTTGTGAATGATGAAAATGTCAAAGTAGATATAGACTATGTGAATAGAATATGAGAATAAGACATAAGCTTAACATACAAAGACTAAACATAGTGGATATGTATGTGCAATAGAAAGAAAGGCTATTGGCATTAAAAGTGGTTGCAATATAGAAAAGAAAACTATAGTAGAAATAGACTAGTATGCGATGAACTACTTGTTGGAATAGATAGTGGTGTTTTAAGATTGAAAAATGAATTTGAATTTGAAAGGTTGCAACCCTTGATATAAATATATATATATATGCAAACCAAAAAAGTGACATTCTTGATTAATATTCATATCTTTTTATGAAAAAAGCTATGAAAAGTTGTGATCCTTCATGCAAATTTCTTCATCTTCTATATATATCAAAAGGTTTCAAGCTATAATTATCCAAAAAAACAAAATTCATTAGCCTTTTGCACCAAAACTACTACTATTATCTTTGTTTAGAATCCAATTAAGGGAAATTCTATTTGCCAACTTGTGATTTTAGATAGCCGATTGAATCCTTGGGAAGAATTTCTAAAAAGTCATCAACATTCTTGTCAAGAGTAGGGGCAATATCTCCTTATATTGGTGAAATCCTCATGCCTTTATGCCAAACTACTTTAATATCTATATCGCTTATCTGATGCCATTAATTTTCTAACATTCTAAGATGATATTGAAGATCACATCGAGATCAAGTATATTAGTCATTACAATGTTTGACATCAGAGTACATAAGGATGAACCATTTTAATAGATCAAACTATGGCTATTGAAGGACAAGATCATGTTTTTCCTCATCACCATGAAGATCGCTTACATTCTTGACCTAAAATTTCTACCAATATTAGACCCTCAACCAAATGAAATCATAGAAATTACAAATGCTCACAAGAAACATAAGGAAGATATGTTACTTTGCCATGATCACATTGTTAATTCATTTTTAGATTGTCTCTATGATCTTTACACATCAATGAGGTCACCCTTGGAGAATAAATAAATGGTTAACAAAGAAGGTGCAAACAAATTCTTTATCATGAAATTATTTGAATTTTTCAATGATTGATATTTGATATTGGATTAAGTACATGAACTCCAAATTCTTGCCTCTAAGTTAAGACGCTTGAAAATGGAGATTCTGGAATCATTTCATGTGGGAATAATAATTGCAAAATTACCTTCCACATGGAATAATTATCGAAAGAAACATTTACACATGATAGAGCCTCTAAATTTGGAACAATTTCACACACACCTATAAATCAAGGAGGATACATGTATTCAAGTATAAAAGATGAGTGGGAATCCAAAGCAAAAGTTGAATTTTGTTAAAGGCAAAGGAAGCGAGAAATGGAAGAACATTGATGCTTTGGATTCTAGCCTTGATAAAGGAACAAGAGGGCCTTTTTGAAATGCTATAATTGCAACAATGCTAGACACTTCAAATTAGACTACTTCAAGAGCAAGAAGCAAGATGATGTAAAGGCTCATAAAGCAAATGTGGTAGAAATTAGCATGGCAAATATTATAACCATGGTATTGGTCATGTGAGTTAGCATGGTTATGGAAGTTAACATGGTAGTAGTAGAGAATTCTACTGATTAGTGGTGTGATTTCAGGGCTTGCAATGAGAAAGCACTACTTAAGACATATGAAATGGTAGCTAGTGATCAAGAAGTCATGATGGGAAATCACAACACATCAAAAGTTCTTGGCAAAGGAATTATGGAACTTCAATTTTCTTCTAAAAAAAAGATAACCCTAATTAATGTACTACATGTTTTGGAGATAAAAGAAAAACCTTATTTCAACATACATAGTGTTAAAGGGGGATTAAAATGGTACTTGAGTCTGATAGACTTGTATTGACTAGGAGGATATTTTTTTGGAAAAAAGAAAGCATGTGATGAAATATTCAAAGTCAGTATCAATAATAATACTATTATTTCTATGCACATGATTCATCATGTGTGTGTTTGGCATAAACAAAGGATATGTTCATTTCAACATTTTAAAATTTATGACAAAAAATGGTTTGATCACATGCAACAAATTTCCTCATGATAAATGTTAAATTTACATTCAAGCAAAAATGACTAAAAAAAACTTTTCCCAAAAATGAAATATGTAATAAACTTATTGATGGTGTGCCTATCAATAGTTGTGAATTAAATGACATGTTAACTAAGAGAGGTAATAGATATTTTATTACTTTTATCAATCGATATTCTCACTATACATGTGTCCACTTGATTAAATATAAAGACGGTGCATTTGTCATGTTTAAAGCTTTTAAGTCTCTTATTGAAAATCAAACTAACAAAAGGATCAAAGTGTTATAAGGGAGGCAAATATGTTTTGCATGATTTTACTATTTATTATGAAGAGCATATGATTGTGCATCAATCTAGCACTCCATATACTCTTCAACAAAATGGCTTGGTAGAAAGGAAAAATAGAACATTAGTGGATATGGTAAATGCCTTGCTAATGGGTGTCAAGTTGGCATTTACTTTATTGGGAGAAACACTTCTCATAACTTGTCATATACATAATCAAATACTATCCAAGAGTATGGGGTTCTCTCCATATGAATGATGGAAGGACAAAAAATCAAATCTCAATTATCTTAAGGTTTGGGGTTGTTTGGCCTATTATAAGGTTTCTGACCTTGAGAGAACTAAGTTGGGTGCTAGAGCACTTATAGCCATGTTTGTGAGGGTATGCAACAAACTTTAAAGCACATTGATTATAGGATTTAGAGAAGATGATCATTGAATTATGGGATGTGGATTTCTTTGAAGATAAGTGTATTGGAGATGAATCTACTAGCATTGCTAATGACAATCTAAATCTAGCACTAACAGAAGATTGTGGGACCAACAAATTCATTCTTATGACTAGAAATGATTTTCTTGAATCTTCATTCAAGCCTCGATGGAGTCAATGTCCTAAGAAAGAAAAATTGCTAAGTCCAAATTTTATTTCCTCATAATCTATTCTATTTCATGTTGAAGAAGATGGGGAGACAATTTGTTGGAAAATACCCATAGTCTTGAATCATCCTAAGACATCTACTGAGGCAATGGCATCTAGAGATTCAAGCTTATGGAAGAAGGCAATAAACATGGACTCAATTATGTCAAATAATACTTAGGTTCTCACTAGTTTTCTTCCTGGTTCAAAATTGATTAGTTTTAAATTGGTAATTCAAAGGAAATATAATATTGATGGTTCTTTGTAAACCTTTAAGTCAAGATTAGTTTCCAAAGGTATCTATCAAAAGGAAGGAATTGATTATTTTGACACTTATGCATTGGTGGCTAGAATAATGTCTCTTCATGCATTACTAGCCTTGGCATCCATTTATGGGCTTATGGTGCATCAAATGGATGTTAAGACAACATTCTTATATGAAGACTTTGATGGAGAGGTCTATGTGAAGCAACTAGAAAGTTTTGTGCTTCTTGGCAAGGAAAGAAAGTTTATTGACTATTGAAGTCATTGTATTGGCTAAAGCAAACATTGAAGCAATAGCATGAAAAATTGGACATTGCCATCTTATCTTATGATTTTTAGAATAATACTACTGACAAATGCATATACACTAAATTTACTAAAGATTATAGGGTTATCATCTGCATGTACGTAGATGATATGTTAATTTTTGGTATAAACTTGAGTGGGATTAATGAGACTAAGAAGTTATTGTCTTTTAGTTTCAAGAATAAAGACTTAGGTGAGGCCAATACCATTCCTAGTATCAAGGTGAAGAGGCACACAAACAATGAGTCAATCCTATTATGTCAGGAAAATGCTTTAGAAATACAAACATTTGATGACTAAGGAGTATGACACTCCTTTTGATGCCTCTTCTCTTGTTGTTGAACATATTTGAAGAGTGGTGGTGTAATTAGAATATGCAAGCACCATTTGAAGTCTCGTGTATGCTATACATTGCACTAGTCTTAACATATCTTGATTTATTAGCAATCCTAAAAATTAACATTATGCGATAGTCAAGTGAGTCTTTGGTGACAATTGACTGTAGTTTGTTCTATAATAGATATCCTAAAGTACTTGAAGGATACTTTGACACAAATTGGGTTTATAGGTTAGGAGATACCCAGTCTACAATAGGATGGATTTTCATGATAGGTGGAGGAACTGTGTTTTAGGCAAGTAAGAAACAAAATTGCATTACACGGTCTATCATGGAAGTCGAGTTTGTGGCTTTAGATGTTGCATGTCAAGAGGCAAAGTGGCTGAGTAATCTGTTACTTGATATCAGTCTGTGGCCACAGTTGATGTCACCTGTCTCTTTGAGATGTGATAGTCAAGCTACGCTGTCAGTGACCTATAATTGTGTGTACAATGAAAAGTCTAGAATAATAAGCTTGAAGCATGATAGCATTTAAAGTTTGATCTTTGACAAATTTGTCACCATTGAATTTGTAAGATGTAGTGTAAACTTAGTTGATCCTTTTACAAAGGGATTGCCAAAGGGAATGATGACAATGACATCAGTCAAAATAGGATTGTGACCCTTCTCTCCAAGCTACTAGCAATGGAAACCCAATCTTAGGTAGATAAAAATTCTATTTTCAAGGTTTAATGGAATAAACAAGTTGCTACTTGTGATGGAGTTTACACTAGGGGGAGGTTTCATACATCTATTTTCCCTGTGAAATCTAGTGCATGTTTGTTATGACCAAGGAGGATGAATATATTGCATTTAATGAGACTTGTTATGTCATTTGGCACTATGGTATTGTATAGCGAAATGTGTCTGGAGTCTCACATATGCGAGAATATGGAGTGGTGCTGCTCCTAGCAAGAAGTTTGGGATCAACTATTATAAATACTCAAATTAGGATGGAGCACATGGCTATTTAAGTACTTGATATCTCAATACATTGATCTTTGTAGGTTGGACATAATGTGTGTAGGGTATGTTTGTTTCGAACAAAAGGATTTGTGGTTTTAAGTTATGTGTACCATTGATATTTGTTACAAGCCTAATATATTTATGCTAATTGATGGTTTAATCCTAGTGACAACTTTTTGTATACAAATTGTTGCCATGTATGGTGGCATTGGAAACATCACAATTTAAGGGAGGATTGTTAGAATAGATAGTGATCCCTTGATATATATATATATATATATATTCATGCAAACCGAGAAGATGACATTCTTGATGAATGTTCATATCTCTCCATGTAGTTATGATTTTTTACCCTTAATGCAAACTTCTTCATCTTTAATATATATCAAGAGATTTCAAGTTATAATTATCCAAAAAAAAAAAAAAGAATTCCATCAGCCTTTTGTACAAAAACTACTACTATTATCTTTGTTTTTCTCTTTTATTTACCATACATATGAGCCAACATAGGATTCAATTAAGGGAAATTCTATTGTTTATCGGCTTAGGATTTTAGGTGGCCAATTGAATCATTAGAAAGAATTACTAGAAAGCCATTGGCATTCTCATCAAGAGTAGGAGACAATATCTCCTTAAATTAGTGAAATCCTCACACCTCCGTGTCAAATTAGGTTAATATCTATAACATCTATCTAGCATCGTTAATTTTCTAACACTACTAAATAAGTGTGAAGTTGTAAGCTGAAATAGTAAATCAAGGGTATAAAGCTAGAACATAAAAATAGAATTGGAAAATAAAAACTCACAAGTTAATATGCACTAATAACCATAAGAAACTGGAAATCAGTTTTGTTGTACCTTGGATGGTATTATACAGCATAAGTCTATGCATGTATAGGTATTCTCAGTAGAAATTGCTTATAATTATAGGAGTAAATGTCGAATGATTGCAAGTATGTATATGTATTTTATGTGTTATGTGTACAACCAAAATATTTTTCATTCCAAAGTTGGAGACTTCTCACTAAATGCTTGTACTCATTCCATCCATTACTATGTAAACGATATAGAGTTGAGGAGTCTAGGACAGTGAAAACTACTTGATGCTTGTTTGATGACCTCAGGTTTGTGACTTGATCGAACTTTTGTGGTTCTAATATTTCCCACTCAAATAGATCTGTGTAAGATTTATGTTTTAGTTTTAATTGATTTTTGGACGAAAGGAATTTTGAGTAAAAATAACATTCTATTTAAAATGTGTGCAACCATATTTTTGCATCATTTTAGTTTTTCACAAGAAACAAAACTTAGTTTCCCAATAAATCAGAATTAGAAGTTTTTAGAAAAGATAGAGAGCTCAAAGTTCTCGCATCACCGTCATGGTGATTTGAGTCCCTCATGTGCCTAATTTTGAGATTTGACAATGCATCAAGCTTAAACTCTGTAGGTGGGAAATTTACGCAGTGAAACCTCCGTCGGCTGCAATAATCTGACCAGTGATGTATGAAGCAGCAGGAAGGCAAAGAAAGGCAACAAGTGCTGAAATCTCTTTAGGCTCCCCAAGGCGACCGGCAGGAGTTTGAGATATTACGCTCTCAGCACCCTTCTTCACTTCTGGACATTGTTCCTATGAGAAGAGCAATATCAGAATCAGAACAATAATGCATATATGCATATGGCACAATTTAATCCTATATTTTTAGATATTAACAGAGTAATTTGATTAAGACAATGGCATATATGCATATAAATGAATGATATGAAAACAAAATGTGTGCTATTAGTGATTTTTTAAAATATATCTATATCTAAGAAAATAATATAACACAATGGAAAACTAATAGGAACAAATTTATACCAGTGGATAAGATTCCAAAATTGAGGTGCCAGCGGTGATTCCTGGTGCAACCGCATTTACACGAATATTATCATTGGCCCATTCACGTGCCAAGTTCCTCGTGACTTGATTCAGAGCTCCTGCACAAAATGCAGATTAATAACATTCTTCACATATTTTGTCACATAATTCTACTTAAGACAAGTAAAAATTCAATCATACTTTAAGATAAATAAGAGATAATCACAAACACAAAAATTTTACTATAATGTGATAAGTCATAAGCTTATATGAGAGTTTTAAATCACGGTTATGATTATATTATAATTAATAAAATTACACGTAAATATGTGAAGATATAAAAATTTTAGAACAAAATTACAGTTGTAAAATTTAATGCAATAATAATATTATGCACTATATTATAATTGTGAATCACAATTTAAAATCATAATTTATATTTATTTCTTCCTTTTTATACAATAAGAAATTTTCTTGTTTGAAGAACAAATAAAATAGAATGTATGTTAACTAGTAATTAAGGGTTATGATATGAGGAAAAGAAAACATACCCTTGGATGCTCCATAGATAGAAGACAAAGGCAAACCTTTCAAACTAGCGATGGAGGATATAAACACTATGTTACCAGATCCTGAAGCTTGTAAAAGTGGGTATGCAAGTTGGCTCAAATGGTAAGGAGACTCAAAATTTGTGCCCATTATAGTTGATATATCTTCAGCAGTATTATCTTTGGCTTTTCGGGGCCGCGTCATCCCAGCATTGTTTATCTAAATGAAAAACTTGCGAAGTCAATTGAGGCCCAAATTTTGAGAAACTTTGACAAATGAGGTGTAACAAATTTTTTTCTCAAAATTATAAATACCTTATTTAATTTGGAGTCTAACATACATAAATATCCTACATTTTTTAACTGAAAAGAAATTATTTATTTAAACAGGAAAACTCAAAGCAATGTCATGGGTTTTGTTATAGGACGTACTTGGTTGTAATTTTTTTTAACATTTGAATAACAATTCTTAATTACTTTGTATATAAAATTTTAACTTTTTCAAACTTCAAGAGTAATAAGCATATTTAATTATTACAACATCATCCGTTAAGTTTATAATACATGAATTTTTAAGAAAAAACTTCTAAATTTTTTTAAAAAAGTTACAATTTTATGGAAATATATTGAATATTTTTTTTTTGATAATTTATTTTGTTATCAAAACTATAATTTCACAGCTTTTTTTTTATCCATGTATAGCACGGTCACTGCACTAGTTATTCGTTTAAACAAAAAAACTCAAAGTCATGTCAGAAGTTACACCAGTACGTGCTGACTTAAGACATCCTAAATTTTCCCAAATTATTCAATTGTATTTTCACACATGATAATTTTATTTCTCAGTATCCAATAAATGTATTTCATGGAAGTCAAATTTCAACCAACAAAGCAATAGTTTCTTGTTCAAGGAGTTTTCTTTTTTAACAAAGAATTCGACCCATTTGCTCAAAAGTTACTTAAAGGATTTATGATGAAAATCTTACCAGAATGTTAAGCTCTCCTTTAAATTTGGAGGCAACAACTTCCATTAGATTTTCACGTTGTTGTCGAAATAGGACATCACAAACTGATCCGGACACATTAAACCCTTTGCCTTTCCAAAATTTCAAACACTTATCAATGTCTTCTGGATTGCGTGAGCAAATATGGATGGAAGCTCCAAATTCTGCCAATTCTTCAATTATGGCATGCCTGATTTGAAATTCAAAGAAATAGGAATTAGAAGATGTAAGAAAATAAAGGCTAGGAGAAAAAAAATTAGAGATGAAGTTGAAGTTGGAACTATGCAACAAGCTAACCCAATGCCTTTTGTTCCACCGGTCACAAGCGCAGTCATTCCCCTGAGTGACCATCTTTTGTCTTTGTAAATGGGCTTTGTTTCAGTCATTCTTCTTTCTGCCACTCGCCGGAATCCTCAGAAGAAAAGCACTGAAAAAAAAAAACAAAGTAAAAATATGCCAAATTTTGAAGGTAAAATCCTGGTACCACTTTTCTTCTTTTATTATTTCTTTCAACCTAATGCAATAAAATGGATAAATATCCAAGATTGCATCTCAATTTATCTAATTTTAAGTCTATTCAAATTCATTGATAAAAGTAAAATGAATAGATATCCATGAATGCATCATCACATCTTAATCCATCAAAGTTTTCATTTATTCAAATCCATCCATAATAACAAAATGGATAGATATTTATGTATACATTCTAATCAATCTAATTTTGAGTTTATTCAAATTCATCCATAATAGGAAAATGGTTAAATGGATTAACAAAAGAGTCATTAAAGATCCAATCATAATTATCCACTGTTCATCTATCTTAATTTTTTTAGGATAAATAGTAGTCTCCTTCTTTAAGATTAGGACTAATTACACACGTTTCCTTTCTTGTTTGGAAAATAACACTACTCTCCCTTATTACTAATTGAGATTAACATCTTTACTTTTTAATTAAAATTCCCATTTTTGCCTCAATACTCACCCTTTTCCCTTCTTATCTTTACAAGACAAACCCTTCTCTGAAACTTCAAATCCACCTTCTTCTTCATCTCTTACAAAAATACTGAAGAAGCTAATTCTGGATTATATAAGGCAGTGAAGAAGGTTTTTTTTTTTTTTAATTTATCCAAGTCATTTATATTTGGATTTCATTTCCACGGTTTGGCTTTTATTTTGAAGTTTTGTTCAATTTTTTCGACTTTATTTTGTTCTATTCCTAGTTTAACTTGGATTTGGAGAGAGCAGATAAGAAAGTGTGATAAAGATAAAAATCTTTTTAGGTCATTCGGCTTTAGGGCTGCTGTCGCTACACTCATCCATTGTCAACTTCCAAGAAGTAATCACTCTGGGAGAGAATATTGGTTTTGTTAATCCAGGTCGTCTTCTAATAGTTTTTAGTTTTTAAATAGTTTCTAGGTTTTAAAAATAAAAGAATAAAAGATGTTTAGAAACTTGTAAAATACATAGACCAGTAAAATACATACTTTGAAAAAAAAAAAACGAAAAGAAATAACAATAAAATCACCTGTTTTGATATATATGTATGATTTTTTAAGGATTTTACTTACCTATACAACCCATAGAGAGCATGGTGGGGCTATAAATATCAATTATGATTAACTAGCACAAAAATCAATTATAATTTAAAAGGAAAAAACACAAAATTATCATAAATAAGATAATTAATTATTTTATTTTTGTGACATTGAAGATGTTATTTTGTTTTTTAAAAAGGGGGAAAATGTAAAATATCCTTTTAAGTTTAGGGTGGTTGTATTTTCCTCCACCAACTTTAAAAATTTGAAAATCAAAATCTTAAATTATACAAAAATTGAAATTAACACTCATTATATACTTAATTAACCATTTCATTAAATTATGTAATTTTTTCATGAACTTTTTAAACAATATTATTGTATGTTGATTTATTATATCATTTTTTGTACATAATTTTGCAACTCATTTTGAAGTACTTAATTAAAATTCTATATGTCTAATTTAATTTGTATTAATTATATAACATAAAAACTAAGTGTAAAAAATAACATGATAAACTAAAATACAATAATATTGTAATTCTTGTTTAAAAAGTTCATAAAAAATTATATTATTTAATGAAATGGTTAATTATGTAGATGGCAAGTGTTAATTTCAACTTCTGTATAGTTTTAGGCATTGATCTCCTAGTTTTTAAAGTTGGTAGAGGCAAAATCCAATCACCCCAAACTTAGAGGAAGTATTTTGCTTTTTTTCCAAAAATATATTGATATTTTTATTTTTAACTTCATGTACATATTATTTCTTTTTTATGTTATTCCTATATTTTTAGTGATAACTAATGTTGATCACATTGATTTATGGCTAAAATATTATTTTAGTCCATTATAAATGTAATTTTTTTTTATTTGATCCTTATTTAATTTTCATTCTTGATTTGATCCTTCACAAATTCAATTTGATCTTTTTGTCCATTTATATGTAAATTCATTAATAAAATTGATGATATGGAAGCTTAAAATCTGATCTTATACCCTATAATATTTATATAACACCCTTTATACTATAAATCTATTTTGTAACTTCAATTCAAAAATAGAGGCATAAGATAATCACTTGAATTTCTTCTTTTTTATCATTTAATACATGTTGTTTTAATTCATATAAATACTTAATCTTCTTATGCAAGTTATATTTAGAGTCTATACAAATATTGTAATATGTGGAAATGATAATTATAAAATTATTTTTAAGGGTAAAACTAAAATAAACATTATAAAAATATTTATAAAAAACTAAAAGGTAAAACTATAAGTAATATCCATAACATGTGGGAAGCAATGATAAAGTGTCACATCCTAATTTTGGGAACATAACTAGTATGGATTATTAAATGGTAACGCTAATCCATGAGTATTTTTCTTTTCTTAAAAATACTTATTCTTTAAAAATTATGAAATCAATGCTAAAATATGATTGTGCATGTTTATTTTAAAAATATGAAATGTAATATTTTGATAAAATCCTTTTTGAAAAACTTTCTTTGAAAACTAAAATCCATAGACTTTTTCTTAGTTCACAAACTAGAAAATGTTTTGGACCTTTGTTTGACTGAATGGACACAATCATTAAAGAGAGATCAAGGGAGCCATGTACTTGTTAACATTCAATCACACAAGGAAAAGTCTGGTCTAATTGAGACATTCCTCAAAATTTCAATAAACCTAAAATGTTAATGGAATAGAGTACAACCCTGGATATGTAATGAAGTGAGAGTTTCTACCCTTGTTTGGGTAAAAATATTTTTGGGCATAAAAACATATATACGTGTCTTGAATCATATTATATGCACAAACACACACACACACACACTCATAAGTATGCAAGTACATGCAACTTCATATTCATTATTTTCTTATAACTTACCATACTCTAAGTTATCATGAATATTTGTTTATCACTTCTTTTCTAGCATGTCTTATCTTGTTTCATCAAGCATCTACTGGCAGGTGGTAGCATGATACTATGGTTGCTTTAATGTAGTAGATAGTGGAACCTCTAGGCCTACCAATTGTAAATAATGAACAGTGACTACATTAATACAGCAAGCAGGAGGACCATTAGTTCAACCAATAATAATTATGAACAATAGTTGCTTTAATGCAACAAGCAGTGGACTCTTAGGTCGACTAGTCATAATCATGAGTAATGATTGTTTAATATAGCAAGAAGTGGAGCCCTTAGGTCAACCAGACATAATATACATAAGTTAAGCCCACCCTCACATACAAATACAAAGTTACAAATAAGCAAAGATTATTAGTAATTATCTATTCATAAACCCCAGATAATTCCATACTTTTATCTAGGCCTTTCACTAATCCTCTTAACATAACAAAAAAATTATTTGGGCTAATTAAAAAAAAAGACATAAATCTTTATAATAAAAAGACATTTGACTATTGGGAAAACATCTTGTAATATACAAAACAAAAAACAAAAATAAGATCAAAATAAAAAATCGAAAGAACTTAAGATAATATAATAGCCTTTTTTGACTAAAAACTTTACTTTATGGTCACCCTTAAATATCGTGAACCATAGCCCTTCTTAACTAAGCACACTCCTTAACAATTATTTAATTACAAATGAGGGTTCTAAATTTCATTGAAGGGGACTCTTTATATAAGCACATTGGGTGGTCTAATTGATCAGCCAATGTACATCTAATTGACAAGTTCTCTAAGATTGGTTTGGATCCTTGGCACTAGCTTGATCTAAAACCTTGATCCAACTAGTCATACAATCTTAACTCAATCTATATTTAAAATCATACCCATTTCAATCTCAATTTAATTCTAGTGTGACTTAGTCTAGTACTATCTAATCTTGGGGGTGTTACATAAATGAGGAAAGAAAGGGAAATTTGAGGTAAAATTTACAATTCAGAATAATAAGACAAGGAAGGGAAAGAAATTTCGATACCTCTATTAATGCTCTTCATATCCACCTACTAGCCTCTAAATCTCAAAAGCCAGAAAATGTTAGGTTTATCAACTTATTCTTTAAGTGAAGCATGAGGGCCCACATTGACTAATTTAATTGGTCCAACGTTGATCACACTAACAATTCTTTAATGGCAAGAGAAGGGAGTGTAACAAAACACACGATATGAGAAGGATGTGGACTGATTTTGAAAAATGTGGGATAGGAGTACGTTTAGGTCAAATTTCAATAGAGGAAAGAGTAATTTTTCCTTTTTTATGTAAAAAATTAAAATAAATATTTTTAAATAGATCATTATTATATTAAATTAAATAAAAAATTAAATATAAAATTCTTTTTTTCTTCCCTAAACATATATACAACGTCTTGAATTCAAATTAAGAATACAAAAAAAAAAAAATCCAAAACAACATCAAATATTACTACACTACTAAATTTACCACTTAATATAAAATTCTTAATACACACAATCACTCAAACTTCTCAATGTCACTCATTCTATGATGAGATTCTGCAGCAAGTCTTTTTTTTTTAATTATTATTATTATTATCTTTTAAGAAGATTCAATATTCACTTCATGTGCGATTGAGCGTTAATTTTGAAGTCCGAAAAATTTTCAACAAATTAAAGGCCATTAATTTGTAAACTTGTTTCGCTTTCACTACAAGTGAGCATTTTTTTAAGCTGACATAAAAATTTTCAATACATAACAAAGTCAAGTTTACGTGAAATTGTGTGTTGAAGTGAATTTTTCCCTATGAAGTTAAATTTGTTTGTTGTAAGACAGAAAACAGTGACGTGTGTCTATAATAGAGCTTTTTTGTTACCGCCATGTATGCTCACCTGAATAGACAGGC
This sequence comes from Saraca asoca, assembly GCA_026873985.1. Taxonomy (NCBI): domain Eukaryota; kingdom Viridiplantae; phylum Streptophyta; class Magnoliopsida; order Fabales; family Fabaceae; genus Saraca; species Saraca asoca. Next base: position 1,608 of record JANHAO010008408.1, on the reverse strand, counting down.
GGGTGTTTTCTTCCTTTTATTTATGTGTTTTATCTCATATATCAAAAAATAAATGAATATTGAAAAGATAATGACTGAGTTGTGAACTAATTTAAAATTTAAGATATTTTTTGTGGAAACCATAGCATGGATGGTATATTTGGAAAGTAAAAATTTTCACCGTTTTCATCTCTGATTTCACTCCACTTTGAAGTGTAATTTTTTTATGAGAACCTTCTTTTATTTTCACTCTAATTTTACTTCATTTCTAATTTCAGTTGTGATCCAAGTAAATGGAATCAATTTTTCTTCTTCATTTTCACTATCACAAAATACTGTCACATGTCAATAGATGACAATATTTCATATAGTGTTGGTTTAAATACAATTTTACTATCAATGTATCAAATATAAATTCATAATTAAATTAAAATTAAAATTAAAATTTGATTTATTACCAGTATACTTTTTTTCTTTTTTACATTATCTGTAAATAGGGATGTTCCATGTTATTAAAAAAATAGAAAACAAGAAATTTTATTAGTAGTATACAAGAAATATTTGAGTTGTGTGTTATTTATCAAATATAGAGCTTTGATTTTCTTATAAGTGGTTATGATTTTGTAATTTACTCTTTAAATTTCATGGTGTTTTTCAAAAAGAGGCAAATCTTACAATAATATAAAATCAAATTAATTAGACAAAGGATTAATATATAATGGATTAAATTTTGATCAACTAACATTGTAAATGAGTATTGCACTATCATTTTGTTAAATAACATAGCACATTTCTATTTATTGATAAAGTAAAAAAATTACAATGAGAGTAAATCAAATTTAAATTCTAATCTAATTTAATTATGAATTTATATTTAATGTATTGGTGGTGTAGCCATATTTATATCAACTATACACAAAATTCTGTCATGTTGACACTTACAACTACTAATGCGTCAAATATTAATACTTTAATTATATAATAAATATACTTTTGCTAAATAGATAAAGTAGAACAAAAATGATAGAATAAACCTCCAAAGCTGATTATCCACTGCAAACATTAGCAACCGTAACGTTTCCTTCCTAGTCAAATGTTATAGGGTGTGACAGCTTTTGGCATGAAAATGAAACTGCCACCAACTTGCTACTTAATGAAAAATGATCTTTTCCTATCATTATGAAGGAAATTACTTTTTTCATATAACATCTTAGTAATGTTGTTCTTCCTAGCCAAATGTTACGAGATGTGATAGCTTTTAGCATGAAACTGTTACTTCCACAGACTCCGTTCTTGGTGCAAAACGTTTTCACCCTAACATTATGAAGGAAATTATTTTTTTCCCACAGCATTTCAGGAATGTTTTCCTGCCAAGTAAAATGTTACAAGGTGTGGCAGCTTTTGGCATGAAAATGTAACCGCCACCAACTTGCTGCTTACTGGAAAATGGTTTTTCCCTCTCATTACGGAGGAAATTACGTTTTCCCATGACATCTTAGTAAAGTTGTTTTTTTTTTTTTGCTAGTCAAATGCTATAAGGTGTAATTGTTAGAATAAAATTCAACATATATGGGGCCACACATGTAAACATTAAAATGTATGGCTATTATTTAATAAGCCTAAATTAAG
>JANHAO010008407.1:0-19288 GCA_026873985.1 Saraca asoca | reverse complement strand
CACCATCTTGAATGATGTGGGGTTGTTGGGAGGGAATGGATCCGTCCACATAACCAAAGAGTTTCATGCCGGATAGGAGGGAACGTGCTTGTCAACGCCAGGCATGATAGCTAGATGCTGAAAGCTTGAGAGTTATCTGTGTCCCTGAGTTGAAAAATATCACTGATTTTGATTGGAGTTCAGCAGTAAGCTGAGAGTTAGAAATGGTGTTTGCGAAAGAATTAGGTGAGCTAGCCATGGATCAGACTCAATAGAGTTAACCTATTCTGATACCATATAAAGATTTGATGAAATAGTAAGTTTGTATATTTCTTTCATATCTGCAGATTACATGCTGTATATATAGGAGTTGTACAGGTTAAGTGATAAGTATTGAAAATATTTAAAAAATAAAGAATCTGAAGATAATTCCTAAACTAGTGCTTAGGATGTGGAGGATTTGGTGGTTGACTGAATCTTCTCTTTAAGAGTCTATGCATTCCATTTGCCGGACTGTGAAGATTTCAGTACGAATTTTGTAGTCATTACTTATAAGATTTTATATTATGATTATAATCGTAATTTCATGTACTTTATAATTAATAAAATTATAGATAAATATAAAAATATCAATTATTGCAGAACTTAACATGAAAATAATATTACATGATTATAAATTATAATTTAAGACCACCGTCACAAACTTTATTCATGCTATTGTGTAGAAAAACAACAGCTTGATTAATTACAAATTTAGAATTCATATAGAACGTCTTGTCTCATTGTCAAAAGTTTAATAATAATATTAATAATTGATGAACTCGGATAGTGGGAATCACCTGCACAAGGAAGAAAACCCCAGAGGTGAAGAAGTCACATATATTGTTGTGTGTGCGTATAAACAGGCTTAATTTCTAATTTTTTTTTTATGATCTAATTAGAAATTGAACTCACTAAAATATAAAAATGACTTGTCTAAACTTGCACACATTAATTTTTAATTTTTGAAACTACTAGAATATTCACACAATAATTAAAATGTCATTAGTTGATTGACACCTTTATGGTTAAAAAAATTGAGTAAATTATATACTCTACCACTAGAGATGACATGAAATTACAAAAAATATAATTTATATGAAAATAATACTCAACTTAATCTCTTATGAGTTGCATGATCGAAGTGGTGATAGTTGGGGGATGTATGCAAGAGTGTGGACATGAGGGAGCTAGCTGCTGGATACTAGCAATCATAGAATTGAATTAAATTAAATCGTTATCGATAACTTATGTAAAACTAGATAATAATCTCTAAGTTTGAGTGGAAATTCTGAGACTTTTATTGATTTCTAAAAAAAAGATACCATATACGTTAATTAGCTGTAGAGTGCTAAAAAAAAAAAATCAGATTCATTGATCCTTTTAGCTTCGAATGCACAAAGACAAGAAAGATAAAAAAAAAAAGCATATGCATATAATTTTGGAATGTTAGACAGCTGCCAAATTCACAAAGCACTGCATGTTGTATATGATTTTGATTAAGTAGAACAATTCAATGGATGGAAGGAAACATTGAGCTCTCTCTCTCTCTCTCTCTCTCTCTCTCTCTCTCTATATATATATATATATATATATATAGAGAGAGAGAGAGAAGAAATCATCAATATTGGGGACGTCAATGTCAGAGGTTTAGGAGGCTAACTTCGTAGAACAATGATTTTTCATTAATTTTTACAACTATACATCCTCCTTCTCTAACAATTTTTTTTTTTTTTAGCATGCATGGGTTTTTGTTTAAAAAGTTTGTGCTTCAACTATTATTTTTAATTGCAACTCACAATCACAACATTGCATGCAGTGAGGATTTTAACCGTAATTTTTTATTAAGTTTTTTTCACAAAAACGGATGAAATTAGAAAAAGAATTTTGGAAAGATTGAAATATAATTTATTAAAAATTTTAATGAGAATGTTTTGAATTTTGGAGGAGCGATATGAGAAATATTTTTAAAAAATGTAAAAATATAGGAGAATTTTTTGAATTTCCCCAACTTTGGGGTGATTTTGGGACTGAAATATAATCTATCAAGGATTTTAACGAAAATATTTTAAATTTTGAAAAATGATATATAAATTTTTTTGAAAAAATTGTAAAATCATGGAATTTTTTTTGAATTTTCCCAGCAATATACAAGGCTTCTGCCATGAACAAATGTTATTTTTTTATTGGTCTATAATTTTATTAATTATAATATGATCACAACTCAATTAGAATCACAATTTAAAGCCATCGATCCAACTAATAGTATTAACGCATCTACTTTATTGGAAATAAAATCTATGTATTTCCAAACTTTTACGAAAAGTTGAAGCATTTGAGACAAATAGTTCTCGACAAATGTTGCCAACTAAATTGATATATAATCAACAATGATCCACAAACCCATATTTCTACTGCTTTGTTGCTTCCTGCTTGACTAGTACTTTTCAACGCTCTATTCTTTTTTGACTGAAGCTTTGATATCCCTTTTTCCTGATATTGAAGCCTTCTGTATTTGATTATCAAAATAAAATAAAGAAACATCACTGTCTGTTTCTTTTAAAGGAAGTCCAGTTTACACTTTTATGTAAACTTGAACTTTTGTTCTACATATATCTTTCTTTCCGTTATCTTTTTTATTGTAGCAGTAACTTTGACTCATTGGACAATAATGCTTCAAGGAGAAGCAAAATGTAGCTGATCAGCTCAGTGACATTTATAGATAATCTTTACCTTGATTTGTAATCAAAATCCATTTTTTTAAATTACCAATATTAATTAATGGAAAAAATACAAATTACCCCATTTAGCCTTATAGTAATTGCATTTAACACTCTCAACTATGAAATTTTGCAATTAGTTCTCTTCAACTTTGAGATAGTTGCATTTAATAACCAATATTTATCTTAAAAGTGATTCGAAAAAGCAAACATGAAGCATATTTGACACTAAACTTTATGAAAAAATCAAGTATAATATGAAGACCTTGTGACTCAAATTTAGAAGTGATTCAATTTGTGTCCTATTTTTTCAAAATTTTCCCATTTTAGATATATTTTGATTATTTTGACATGGTTTACTTGTCCAATACCAATAAGAAAGTCCATGACTATGATCATTAAATTTTTATCTTCACGTTAGTATAATATGGAACTTATATTCTTCTTGGAACTATAGAAAAAGACCTTATGTGTATGCAATTTACTATTTATCCATAGTTGAATAGGACTAATTGTAAAAATTAATAGATATGAATATTGAATATAATTACCTCAAACTTAAAGGGGTAATTTGTATTTTTCCCTTTCTTTCACCCTTTGTTTTCGCTTGATGATTTAGGCACAGTTTCTTGGATTTTTCATTTCCAAACATTACAGACAAGAATACAGTAGATTTAATACTTGCAACTGCACAGCTAGCAAGGAAGAATGCTTTACCATGGTGTACTTATGCTTAAAAAGGGAAGGAATTTGCGTGTGAAAGCAATAATTGCTATCTTTCTGTTCATTAAACATAACCCCAAATATGCCTCATTCATGCTTTCACTTCTTTTTGGACACTGCATCTTTCAGTCCTTTTCCAAAATCAAAGTGCTCCTCAATTTGTTCTTAATCATTAATCTGCAGAAACTGGACCATTCATACTTCACAATTGCTAGGGTTTCACAAATTCGCGTTTCGCCTTGTCTCATTAGTTTTTCACCTCTCACATTTTCCCAAGTGAAAGTTTGTTAAAGATAATTCATCTTTCATTAATAGTGATCAACTTGCTGGCTGTCTTAATCAGTTGCCAACATCTTTGAAATTATGATATGATGGTAATGTGTTAGAAAAGCTGTTCATCTAAAAGTTCTTGTTCATGCTTTAGACAATGATGGTCACAAAGTTCATCTTTTTCTCTATTTTGTGAATTGAAGTGGTCATTCTATTAATTGTAGTTTTATATAAAGCAAGACTGTCCTGTGCAAACTTAAAATTAATTTTTAAGTGGAAGTGGGGAAAAGGGATAAGAAAAGAAGAAACATGAGAGTATACATTTTGAGAATAAGAAATTTGTTTGATGTTATATATGCATATCAAGTAAGAGCACTTGGTATAGGAAAAGGGGGTGGAACTTGCCTCGGAAAACTAGCTTGTCAAGGAAGGGAACCTCTACCTTGTATACCCTTGGATCCCTCTCCAATTGCCCGAGGACTTTTTCCCGCATCAGTATTAATTTATTCCATGATCTACAAGGGAAGGCAGGAATAAGTACCAGGAAGAAAATGAAGAATGAGATGCAAAAAATGTGCAGAAAATATTAATAAAAACACACCATTGATGTTTCTGTTCAGGTTTAGATATAGCAGAGTATAGGCCTTTTGGAAAGTCTCAGCAACAGTCGCATTGATTTAGCTGCAGGAACTAGCACCAAAAAATTGATTTTTTTTAAGAGAAAATGATTAGTTTTCCAGTGTAAAAATAAAATATGATGTCAATACTAAAAGTGTGCAAATGAAGTGTCTTTCAGAAAAGTGTAAGCAACAGTCACATTACTTAATCACATAAAAACAATCGTACTAAAGGAGTATGTGTCTGTCTTATGCTCAAGAAGCCACAACATGGCACCAAGAATTAAGTTTAGACTGGCTGACTTGCTCCAATTGAGACTTTTCCTCCACCGCCTTTTTACCAACTTTTGAGATCAAAATGCTATGAAATTCTGGTGGCACATGAAACAAAGATAGGGAATCCTATATTCAAAAACCAGATTAAAAAATATTAATAAATCTGCTGTTAAAGTTTAGGAACAGAAGAGTTTAACTGGGATGTTTCATTATAGTATAAAGTTTCACCTAGATCATGCCAATGCTGAAGAAGATCCTTCATAACAACAATATCAGATGGAGCCATACTTGAATCTACTGCATTATGTGGCAGCCTTGTTCTGAAGGAGTCTCCTGATAGAAGGCACCCGGAATGTAAATTAGACTGGCAAACATGCCTTAATTGCGAAATATCCATATCTTTTTATCAATTTTGGAGATAAAAATGCTTCTTCAATTGGTATGAGAACATGCAGAGTTTTTCAGTGAAAAATTGAAACTGGCATTGGTCAATCTGTCAGACATGTGTAAGCAACAGTCACATTGTTGAGTCATATATACATGTGATACTCCCATTTAAGACACCTTAGGAGCCACCACGCTACTCGCTTACTCCATGGTTTGGTTGTGGAAGAAAACAGTTATTAGCAACGTAAACCAACTGCATGAGTGGTTGAATTAATCTGCAGCAAGTAAAACAATTGCAAAACAAATAATGAAATGTGAGAGCCCACCCCCGCCCCCCTCTCTGTTTTTTGCAAGGAAAATTGTGGAGATAGCTCATTGAATCAAAATAAGACAAGCTTTTCACCTCTGGCTTCAAGGAAGCATCTGCAAATTGAGAAACAACCATCACATAAAATTGTGGGAGAAGTACGTGCTATCATTTCTAGACTAGTCTTGGTGTTGCCCCTCTCCCTTTTTTTGGGTATACAGAAGTTAGTACACATTGGTACAAAAAATGCAATAAACCAATCCTACTCTTGCCCTCACCCTTTGGCAATTTTTTTCTCTTTACAACTAGATTTTACCTTGCTCTAAATTTACACTACACAGAAGTTAGTTAGCAACTGAACTAGCTAATACATTTTATGTCTTCTTCATATTTACTACCCAAGGAAAATGTCTTGGAACCAGTTCCTTATGCATTCCTTTTATATGTAGGAATCTTTGGTTTAATCTTTCTGCGTAGTTAAAAAAATTGATTGAATCCAGTATTATTCAGATATTGAACATCATTTTTTAAAAGAAGAGATCATATTGAAGGAGAGATGGAGTAAAAAGAAGGGTGGATAAGACATGCAACTTGAACAAAACTCATGACAGAAAAATACATTAATAGCTCTGCCGCCTCTTAGCATGTAAATTAAGAAAATTCTTTGAAAGAAACCATGATATGGAAACCAGAATGAAGTCAAAAAAAATTTTGTCCCATAGCAAGTCACATATATGAAACATAGAACTTAATAAGCAAAGTACTAAAGTTATGCAAGTTTTGTCCATCCGAGCTGTTCATATCAAGTGTAAATTCAACTAAAGGATATAGTACCAAGAGAGAAGAATGCACATTTTTGTGCATTCATTTTTGTTCAATGATTGAAATGGAACATAGTTAAGGGCTGAGGAAGTGCCGCGTTTTTTCCATCCTTCTATACTATTTATTAATGGCTGGGAAACAATGCCAATTACACAATCTGCATCCATAATGATATTAGACAAGATTTATATTTCATCTGTACCTCTAATATTAATCCGTGCAATATCTAGAATGCAATCATCCAGAGGTCAAAGGAGGTATCTCAGCTCAACATTGCCAAATAAGGCCAAGGTCACTCCTCCAACAGTTAAATGGTGGGGACATACTGAAAGCATTTAAAATAGAAGTGAACCTTGGCCAAAAAAAAATATATATTAATAGAAGTGCACTGGAGATGGGATAAGGAGAAGCATGTATGCTCCAATCATGCTCTTATATTTTTTCACTGATTGCAGCAACAAAAGCATCACATTCAGGTGGAACCTGATACATACAATCTCCATCATTAGTTCAAGAAATGAGAAACATGAATAGTTAATTACATAATTTTATGACTGAAACATGAAAAAATGCTCTATAAGTCAATGCAAATCTTATCCAAACCACTAACCCATGAGCTATAATTCATAAGATCCTATCATTCAATAAAGCAGAATGAAATTACATGTCAAAGGATAATGTCCACATCAACTATCAAGAATCATAAAATCAACCAACAACATCAGTGGTTCAAAAGAAATTAAATAAGCTTATAACTAAATCAAATCTTAAACAACTTTGAGGCCATCACATAGTACAACATCATTAACCCAAAAGAAATAAACAAATGATGATGATTCACAAAAATTCATAGTTTACAGATGTGTAACTTGAATCAGAATCAAATTGACTTACCTTGTTTTCTGCTTTTAACAAGCCCCTTGATATCATTTCATGAATTAGCTTCTCTGCCTTATCATTCGGATTATTCTCAAAAAGGGCTCAATAAAAACTTACAGCATTAGGGAGGCAATGATTGTCTTCCATTTTTGAAAGCAAGGCAATTGCTTCATCAAACAAGCCTTCTTTACAAAGCCCATTGATCATTATGGTATATGTCCGTACATTGGGGCGACAATATTCATATTCAAAAGAAGATCAAATAACTCCTGGGCAGTTTTAAGTTTTCCACCTTAGCACGATCCATCAATAAGTATATTGTATGTGCACATACTAGGTGAAATTCCTTGGTCACCAAATTGTTGATATAATGAGATTGCCTTCTCAAGATGTTGGTTATTACAAAAGGCATCTAACAAGATATTCTAAGTGAACAGATCAGGGCTTTGACCAGTTTGATACATTTCATTGAGAAGATCTTGTACACAAGAGATTCTCCCTAATTTGCACAAGCCATCAAGAAGAGAATTGTAAGTTACAATATTGGGATCTAAATTATGCTAATGCATTTTTTTTAAAAAGATCCATGGTTTCATCGACCATATTAGTCTAGCAATATCCATCGATCATGATGCTATAAGTCTGAACATCTAGTGCCAAACCCCTTTTGGCAATGTTATCAAATAACATTGTTGCCTCATTAATTTATTGTTTAACAAGTATCTGTCCATCAAGGAATTGTAAATAACAATATTTGGGTCATGACCTCTTTCAATCATCATATCAAACACACGTTGGGCTTCTGTGACATTTCCTTCTTTACTTGATGCATCAACAATCATACCAAAGGTGTAGACATTTAGATTGATGTTCTTTACGACCATTTCTTTCAACAACAGACATGCTTCTTTCAGTTGGCCAACAAGGCAAAAACCATGAAGTAGGGAAGTGTAAGTCACAATATTGGGAGATATTCCCCTAACAATCATTTCAGAACATAAATTATGTGTGTCATTTACAAATCCGTCCTTGCAAAAGCTGTCAATGATTGTGCTATACATTACTACATTAGGCTCAACCACTTGTCCTGTAATCTTTCACAGTAATTGAAGGGCAGCTCGTGTTCTTCCTATCTTACACAACCCATTGATCAATGCCCCGTAAGTAATTTCGTTAAGCCGAAATCCTTTCCCCACTAGCACATCATGAAAGTCTTATGCTTCTCAAAACCTATATAACCCAAGTGGCCGTAACTATTGATCAAGATGTTCAGAGTAATTAGCATGGCCAAATCCGGTGATCTCCATGCGTTTATAAAGTGAAACAGCGGTAGAATAATGTTTCATCTTAACAATGGCACTTAAAATCTTGTTAAACTCTACAACAGATGGTAGACAGTTATGAACCAAGCCATTAAAAGAAGCTAAAGCATCGTCGATCTTATCAACCCCATGAATTTTTCCAAATTGTCATCTTTGAGATTGTCTATATAACATGAGCATGTTTGGGACATTAAGAATATATGGGAATTTTAGGATGGGAAACATAGTCACTAGTTCTTTATGCTTGAGAAGACTAACCTGATATCAATGAGGTTGAATACCAAGTGCCAATGACTTCGTTTCTGTTTCTTCTTCTCGGTGGTGGATTGGTTGAGTGGCGATCACGAAAGCTAATTTGGTGGAATACCACAGTCCATACAAAAATTTCTCAGGGATTTCGGATTTTTTCTGGGGTCTGAAGCTGAGATTGAATCCCAAGTAGGGTAGTTTGAGTTGCAAAATAATGAATCGAATCATAAAAATGGAGTAATACTTCATAATATACTAAAAATTTGACATAAAAGTTGTCACAAAAGGTATAATTTTGTATATATTTTTTATTAGATAATAAGTTATAATTTCATAGATCAAATATTCACCATAAAATTTTTTAGTTTTTTATAATATAGCATATGGATTTGATAAAAAAAAATCACAAAAATTATACAATTACGTTGCAATACAACTTTTTGAGTATGCACTAAATTATAAGCTCAAAATATAAATTTAGAAATAGAAACTTTACTTTCTTCTTAAAATTTTTCTTAATATTGAGAGAAGTATTTTATGAGAGACCTCCATATATCATACTATGAATTCAACCATATGTTTTTAATATATGTAATATATGTTTATAGAGATATAAGTTGGTCACCTCCCATGAAGACTTTGGAATAGTTTGCGTTCAAATCTTTTAATTATTTTTTATTTTTTAATTACTCTCAATATATTTAATTTGTTTCAAATTTTATTAGGGAGGTTTCTATGATATTAAAAGTATTTCTTAAAGCATTTGAGATCAAAAGTTTAAATTTAATTAAAATTTATAACAAGTGTATAATTTACTTGTTATAATAGGTTATCATTAATTTATAATTTGAGTTCAAAAAATAAAACTATTAATTATGTGAATTTATCAAAATTTATAATTAAAAATAAAAAAAATTAAACTAAAAAAAGAAGAAGAAGAAGTCATCTTGTATCATTACTAAACCAAACCTTGTGATTGTGAGTCTAATACTAAGAAGTTATTTAATTTACAGAAAATTTAACAGAAAGTATAACTTCTTAAGAAATAAGAAATCTTTAAGTTGATTGGTTGGTGACTAACTCAAAAAATGGTGAAAGTTCTACTTCCCACAAATCATAAGATAAGTCCTATTTCTTATATTTTTAATGAAATAAAAATATAAAACTATCATTGTAAAATTTAAATAATAATAAAAATATCCTTTTACAAACTTACCCAATCTCTTGACAAAATAATAATAATAATAATAACTTTTCTATAGGATATTTTGATTCTTTTGATAATACTTCTTGAGAAGTTTATATATGAACTAAACACTACATAAGAACTTATTTTGTGAAAAGATCTATTTTCTTAATGCAAATCAAACAACTTTCAACACTTTTTAAGAAGTTCGCATAGAAACTTACTTCCTTGAAAGTTCAACTTTCTGCAAGAATTTATTTCTCATATGAGCCAAATCACTTTTAAAAATATCAAAATGAATTGGGTTTAACAAGTTAACTTGGAACTCATATAGTTTTGTTTGGTCTAGAATTGATTGGTAAGGAAAATGAGAATAGTAGTCTGATCTAACAAGAGCTTGGCCTAAAATAATCCACCTAACAAGAGCTCGAGATTAGTAAGTGTTAACCTATCAAGTTAATGAATTAGCTCTTTGCTTGATCCTGTTGAGCTAATGAATTAATCCATTAGATTAATTCCTTAGTCTATTAATGTATAATGTGTGTGTATGTATATTAAAATTATAATTTTAAAATATTAAAACTATAACTTGAATATATATTAAAATAATATTAAATAAATTTTAATATTTAATGATTTTATATATTTAATATTGTCAATAAATAAAATTGCATGAAAAATTATTATTATAAAACTTAAAAAACAGTACAATATTATATAAAAATTATTATAAATAAAAATATAATATAAATCAATAATATACTAATAAATAAATAAATAAAATAATACAAAAGAGAATTTGTTTGAGTAAGATATTTTTAATAAAAAATACAAATAACAATATAAATTTATAGGTGATAATAATAATAATAATAATAATAATAATAATAATAATATTATTATTATTATTATTATTATTATTATTATAATATTTGATTTCAATTAATTGATATTATGAAATTAATATTTAAAACGTGAGTAATTGTTTAACTCAACCAATACTATTGACTTATGACTAATACTGTAACAATCTAAAATAGTGAAAAAATAATTCGGCTTGTTTTGATATATAATTTTTATCTATTAGGTTAGCTTTGTTTGACAGATCTATCCGACACCAACTCTCATCTTGCTCCACAACCCAAAATCCATCGTAAGGGTAATTACCATTTCCATCAATTATCATAATCCAAGGAAAACCAAGAATGATATTTAGGTTTGGTTCTTGCATTCAGAGTCACCATACGCTTAAGTAACAATGTGCATTTTTGCAGTAACAGTACATATGTGCAATAGTAGTTTTGTTTTTTTGCTGTTGTGTTAAGTTTATTCACCATTCTGTGTACGGGTGTTTGAAGATGAAAAGAAATAGGGTTTACTTTATTTACGGTAGAAGTAACTTCCTTTTATCACCATATTAACCATTTCAATTAAAGAGAAGTAAACCAAATTGAAATTTTTTTCTTATTACTATGTGGTCTACTTTTAACATTGAATAAATTTATGATTTTTAATGCAAATTTGAAATGCATAGTTAATTTTCTAGATAGATGGACTATTTATCAAAAATATGAGTGATTAAGATTATTAAATTAATATTGAATAAAATTTTCTCGCATAACTTAAATTATTATATAATCATTATATGCTTTGACTTCTACTTCTAACGTAGAATTTCACTTTTATTAAAGACAATTTAAGTTGTCATATGTCAAATTCTTTGTGCCAAACTTTATTACATATGATGTCAAATTTTATTTTATTATGAGATTTATCAAAATAGATTAACCCAATTTTATAAAATTAATTTAATGAATAAAAACTATATATCGATCAATTGTAAGTTGGGTTAATTTTTTACTAGATTAGGTTAAGTTGGGTTGTCATAGTAACAATCTCAATCCTTGATCAATATTTAGTAGATGGTTTTATGCAGGAATGCAAACGAGTCAAGCTATTCATGAGTAGCTTGAGATTGTCTTGCAAAAAACTTGATTGACTTCGATTTTAAACGAGTCAAGTCTAAATAAGTTAAGTTCTATTAATGTACGAGTCGAGTTTAATGTAATACCCTGAATATTTTAAAAATTAATTTTTGGTAATAAAATTAGAAAAATTAAAATTTCAAAGATTTCAAAATTATAGATTTAAAGTTATGAGAGACTTAGATATAGTAGAAATAGAAAATATAAATTTTGGGAATATTTTGGAGATTAAGTTATTGTTATAAAAATTCAAAGGATAGAAATTTATATTTTGAGAATTAATTTTCTGTAAAACTTTGAAAATATTGAATTAGGGATACAGATGTTGGTTGAGTGTGAAATTAGAGTCGTTAAGAAGGTATATAATTTAACTAATTTATATTAAAATTTTATGATCATTGGTGATTGACAAGTATGTTAAATTTGAGTTTGAAATGAAAAAAATAGGAAAATTAATAAAAATGAAAAATGGTTAACTTGTAGTTATTGAGAAATTGATCAATTTTTTTTCTTTTTTTCCATTTTACCCTTCTAGTAGTCGGCTTCCCTTTCACTTTTTCTTGGCTTTAGCTAAAAGAAGTCATGCAAAACTCCTTCATTTTCTTCCTCAAGCTTTCAACTTCTCTCTCACAAGTAAGCTCATCAATTCTTCCTTTAGTTTTTCAAATTTTTATTGCTGAATCTTCTCTTCTTTCTCTATGATTTGATAACAAAATCATGCTGATTCATTAGGTGAGCTTCAGAAATGAATTTTTGAAAATTTCTGCTACTATTTATGTTACTATTCAACCTATGAATCAACTTAGTTTTGTTAGTGATTTAGAGCTTAAATCTATTAGATATAGCTAGTTTCTATTAAATTGAATCATAATTTAAATATATTAGCCTTATTGAAGAGAAAAATCTTTGGAAAAGTTTAGAAGCTAATAGACTTTTCTTTGTATTCCTGAAGAGCATAAACAGGTTTGGTGTGATTAGTTACACATTTATATTTCTAGCTAGTAAAGTAAATATTTCTTACTATTCTTGCAAATTAATATATGTCTCTTGATTGTGATCTATTGAATAAATGAGGATAGTTGATGAAAATAGATTATCTGATTATGAGGTATGATTTATGATTAAATAGTTTGATCAATAAACTAATTAGTTTGTGAATAAAATGAATGGATTTTGTTTATGTTTAAGCCAATAAAACATGTAGAAATAAGGTCTTATAATGAGATTTTGCCTTATCTACTATTTGCATGCAAAATCTGCTCATGTGAGTTAAATCACACCTTTTTGAATTGAGCTCGCGATTATGCTTGCAAAAATCTAGTAGTTTTTCTTGATCGATTCAAATCAAATTTTGAACTAAAATTTGACGATTTGAATTGACCTTATCAGCTCTATTTTTCAATTCTAATCCAATTCTGAAATTGAACTTCTCGAAAGTTTTCGAGATTAGGTGAGTAGACTCGCATTCTTAACTACATTTTCTCGAGTAGGATTAAGGTTTTTACAAATAATTTTTTCAATTCTAATCGCAATCATACTCATTTTCTTCAACAATTCTAATTGTGATCTTGATCGCATTTTCAATAAATTTTATATTATTTTAATTAATGTCTACTTCTCCTAATTTTATTATAGATTCCTTAAATTACTTTTATAATGAATCCAAATAATTCAAACATAATAAGTTGAGTTTATAAAAATATAAATCATAAGTTAATAACAAGGAATGGAATTATTGTGTATGCAAGAGTATCCAATCAATGAATTTATAAACCAAAGTGATTATGAGACAAGAAAATATATAGATAATAATGAATGATTGTGATTATGGAAATACAATTACTATAAGTAGTATTATGGTGTAAAGTCTAATAATTTACATGAAATTTTGAATGGTATGTGACGTTGTGATGTTATAATTGTTGTTGGAATTATAATCATTTACAATAAATGATTGTATGGCATAAAGCTTGTTTATGTATAAGAATGAGAATGATTTAGTGTATTTATTATGAAGACCATGATTATACAAAGTGTGATGACATTTGTGAATTATGAATGGTGTGTGTGACAACACCATAAATGATATTGACAAGTGATCATGTGATATTGATAGGGTGTGATGGAGAATTATGAATTAGATCTTGGATTTGCGCGTTCTAAATTAATAAATGGGATAAGGAAGGATTAGAGGGATAAGGTTAGATCAAAGTAACAAGGAGATTTACATTTACTATTATGTAATATTTGAATGGCTTGGTATTATATGAACTGTTGCAAAATATTATTATGTGATTAGAATGTAAAGTGAGTTAAAATGTTGGCCGATGCTTTTGAGAGCCTAACTCGGCATCATTTTCAAAAATAATAAGTTTCTTCATATACGAATCTCTAATTGTCAATGGTTGCATATCGAAGATTTTATAAGAAATAGCCCAATAGATAGGGTATGAATGCTTGTGTTTATACATGCTTTGCTGTTTAATGAATTCATAAGTTTGGTATGTTTTATTCATTAAGCCCCAGACTAAGTCTTTTATGGATTTTTTTTATCAGATTCTCAAGATACCTACAAATCCCATCCTAGAAAAGTAAGATGGATAATAATCTGATAGATATAACAATTGACACCTATATCATGATGATATCGAGTCCATTAGGAAGTTATCAGATAAATATCCTTTACATTATCATCTTGAATTTGTCAGGATGTGAAGTTTTATGTGATGTAGAAATTATTCCACTTGGACCGCCAAACGTATAGTTAATTATGGCCTTAGGATGGTTCAACCCTTAAATTTCAATCAAGTTAAAAACTCTTTTGCTATATTTTGAGGACATGTAAATAGATAAGGCCATAAGACTTAGCTATAGTAACCTATATTTTGGTAATGTGATAAGACAAAGGTCAAGATAACTTCTTTTGGATGCCTTGTCTTTTGAAAAGTGCTTTTAGCAGTTTGATAGTAGAATTAGGCACTAGGATATAGAATAGGTAATATTTGTTGTAATTGTTTGAGACTTATGTACACTTGAGCAAGATTGGTATGTGGTCTGTTAGGTAATACCAGTGTAAATTAATTAATATTTGTCTATATTTTCTCATTAGTAACCTTATGCATTGAGTTTGTCATAATTTAGTTACCTTTGAATTATGATGAGATAATTCCAAGAATAACTTAAGATAATGATAATAGGTAGATATTGTAAAAGGTTGATGAATATCTAGTGAGAGAGTAGTATTCATGCCAGTTATGACCAGCATTTCAGAGTCATGACATTTGTTTGTATCAGAGTAATGGTTTAGGATAAACTTGTGAGAATGGGCTTGCATGTAGAGTCATTTAGAGTCGCATAATGGTGGTGGTTTCATTAAGCATTAATAAGAATAGTATCAGTAGTACGTGTGCACCCGAGAACTCATATTGCTAATATTATCCTCATTGACATGGTGAAATATGTGTCTGTGTTAGCAGAGTCAAATGAAAACTATCTTGTATCTTAAGAATCTGACTAATTTTGTGATATAGATTACAGTGAGAACTAAAAGGCAAGAAGGCCAAAAACATGAGTTTGGTCACGGAGGATCGTCTATTGGATGAAATAATTCCCACCATGAAATTGGTGAAAATCGAGAAGTTTTCCAATGGGCAGAAAACTTAGTTCAACAATCAATGGATCATTTAGTACATGCATTAATGCAAAATAAAAATTGAGATCAAAATAAGGAGACTAAATGGCATAAGTGAAAGAGATCGACTTTCTCCTACTAAAAATGAGCAATAGAATAGATTGAGAATTGTTTACAAATTCTTGAAACTGAAGCCACCTTGATATTTTGGAACAGATTTTTTTGTAGATCCATACCAATTTCTGGATCAAATTAAAAAGTATGGTAGGATGCTACAATATCCTGAATCCTTATTGATAGAATTGGTAGGATATCTATTGGATAATCTAGCATATTATTGGTATGTTGGAACTATTGAAGGGCAAGTTACATTTACAAAACTGTTAAGTTGGGTGATGTTCCAAGAAGTTTTTTATCGATATATTCCTTCCTCCTAGTGTTTGACAAGTGAATGCTCGGAGATTTGAAAATTTAGGGCAAGAGAATATGTTTATAAGTGAATATTATGCTCAATTCACTCTGCTCTCCTGATATGCTATTGATCTAATACCTAATGAAGCTATGAAAGTAGAAAGATTTGTACAAGGGCTGGATGATTATTATTTTGATCATGTTAAAATTAACTTGAATTCAACATACAGTGAGCCATGAATTAGGTTTTGTAAGTAGAGTTGAGGTCTAAAGAACATTGGGAAAGGGAAATGTCTTCTACTAGTAAAAAAAGAATGCATGCTAAGGGGACCAATACAATTTAGAGTGAGAGATCAATTTTAGATCATGAAGTACGACCAAGTGGGTGGTGAGAGAATTTTTCTGGATCATCTAGGTCACAAAATCTAACTGTAAGAAGAAACAAGGGAGGTCAACCTATTTCTATTACTTCTATTCCATTTCATGCAAGACGTGTACCCCAAAGTTAGGGAAATTTTAATGTGAATGTGCAACAATGCAAAGTTTACAATACAAGTCACTATGGACCTTGCAAAAGTGATTTGACTAGATGTTTTTGATGTGATCATCCAGGGTATAGGGTAAAGGAATATCCTAAGAATATAGGTGCCTCAAAGTACGGTATAAATTATCAAGCAAGACCTCAAAATTAATTGGTAGCACTATCTATGACCTCAATAAGTGCATCCACTGTGTGTAGACAAAATGATGGGCATGACAGTTATGGACAAAATTCCATTGAAGCTATAGTAAGAGTTTATAACCTCACCAAGCAAGAAGCCTAAACATCAAATGTTATTGTTTCAAATACTTTGAAAATACATGATCTACAAGCTTGGGTATTATTTGACCCTGAAGCTACTCATTCATTTATCACAAAGAAATTTATTGCCATGTTTAATGAACCTGGTGAATTAGTGGAATCATCGTTGATAGTGATAACCCTGGTTGGTGAGACTTTCCAAGCTAAACATATATTTAAAAATTGTGTTATGATTATAGGGGATAAACAGGTAATTACAGATCTAGTAGTAGTAGATATCGTTAACTATGAAGTAATTTTAAGTATGGACTGGCTGTTTCAACATCATACATGTGTGAACTATTTTGATAAGATAGTTACTTTTTACGTAGCTGAATCTTCTTTTATAGTGTTTCAAGGAGAATGAGTGGCCAAGATAGATAGGTTGATTTCAAGCATGCAAGCTTAGAAATTATTGAATAAAGGGTGCACAGCTTATTTAGCTATGATACAAGACTTGAACTGAAATGTTACAAATCTAAATGAAGTTCTAGTAGTATGAGAGTTTCTTGATGTATTCCTTGATGAGTTACATTGATTACCACTGGATAGGAAAATTGAGTTTACTATTGATATTATATCAAGCACAGAGTCTATTTCTATTCCTCTTTATTGAATGGTACCAACAAAGTTGAAGGAATTGAAAATTTAGTTACAAAAGTTACTTAACAGAGTGTTTATTCGCCTAAGTGTGTCGCCTTAGGGAGCACCCTTACTTTTTGTAAAGAAGAAAGATGGATCGTTATGATTGTGTATTGACTATCGCTAATTAAATAAAGTGACCATAAAAAATATATATCCCCTCCATCGTATTGATGATTTATTTGATCAACTTCAATGAGCAAAATGTTTCTCAAAAATTGATTTGAGATCAAGGTACTATCAATATATGTAAAGAAGATATATCCAAAATTGTCTTTAGTAGCGATATGGGCATTATAAATTTCATGTAATGTCATTTAGACTGATGAATGCCTTAACTGCTTTTATAGATTTGATGAACCGAGTGTTTAAACTGTTTCTAGATAAATTTGTTATTATATTTATTGTTGATATTATGGTATACTCCAAGAATGAAGAAGAGTATGTTCAACACCTGCAAATAGTGTTGTAAACACTACAAGAGCATGAACTTTATGCAAAGTTCTCCAAATGTAAGTTCTTGATGACTTGTATTAAATTTCTTGGGCATGTCATGTTACAAGAGGGAGCATGAGCAAATTCTCAAAAAATAGAAGCTGTAGAAATTTATCCTAGATCCTCAATGGTCATTGAGATTCATAGTTTTCTAGGATTAGCTAGATATTATCGCAAGTTTGTCAAAGATTTTTCTAAGATTGATACACCATTAACTACTCAAAAAAGAGTATAATTTAAATGGACTTCTACCTGTGAAAGGAATGCTTGACGATAGCCCTAATATTGGCATTGCCATCTAGATCAGGTGGTCACGCGGTGTATTATGATGCTTCACACATTGGGCTTGGGTGTATATTAATGCAGAATGGAAAAGTAATTACGTATGTGTTGCAACAATTGAAGAGACATGAATAGAACTACCCTACTTATGATCTAGAAATGACAGTGACAGTTTTTAGATTAAAAATATGGAGACATTTGTATGGAGAAACATGTGAGATCTATATAGATTATAAAAGTTTGAAGTATATCTTTGAATAGGAAGACCTTAATCTTAGACAAAGAAGGTGGATGGAACTGGTCAAAGATTATAATTGCTCAATATGATATCATTTAGGCAAGGTGAATATAGTTGTTGATGCATTAAGTCATAAGTTGGTAAGTGTAGCTCATGTTCTTTCTAAAGAAGAAAAATTGCTGTATTTTTACCTAGAGTTTGAAAAGATTAGAGTGGGATTGGAAGTTTCAAATCAAATGGTAATTCTTGCCTATATGACAGTATAATTAGTAATAGTTGATCGTATTAAGGAAGCTCAGAAACAAGATCCATAATACTAGATTGTTGAATAAAGAGGGGGAAAAGGAATTGAACTCAAATATCACAATTGATGAGGTAGGATTGCTAAAGAAAGAAGGACGATTATGGGTCCCTTTAAGTATCTGAAATGATTTATGGTATCAAGCTCATAATTCATCATATACAATGCAACCTGGTATGACTAAAATGTATCATGATTTGAAAGATGTGTTTTGGTGGGAAGGCATGAAACATGATGTGCTGGCATACTTAAAAAAGTGTCTTACGTGTCAACAAGTAAAAGTTGAACATCAACGACTAACAAGATTGTAGCAATCTATTAAGGTTTTGGAGTGGAAATGGGAAAGTATTATAATAGATTTCCTAGTTGGTTTGCTAAAATTGTCAAAGGGTAATGATTTGATTTGGGTCATTATTAATCATTTAACTAAATTGGCTCATTTCTTACTTGTAAAGATAACTCATTTGGTTACTCTGTTAGTCGAATATAGGTGCCCTAGAGTCAATTTGATTGGAGCTCTATTACATCTATGACTAAGCGATCTATGGATTTGGATATTGAAGGTTGAATATTCATCTTAGAATGCATATTATGATCATAGTGATGATTTATGCATGAATAAGATGAAGCCCATGGTGAGAAGTCCATTTGATCAATCCTATAAAGGATTATGGGATTGTGAGAGT
>JANHAO010008406.1:0-19261 GCA_026873985.1 Saraca asoca | reverse complement strand
TCATAATTGTGGTGAAACCTCAATCCTAGGCTTTTATTATTATACTTTGATTATTATTTGCCTGCTACTTTTACATTAGATCTTTATCTTCTTTTGCTGTTCTTATTTGATTTAGGCATCCTAAATTGCAAACATTTGGTAGTTGAAAATGAGATCTCTGTGGGATACGACCTGTATTCACCAGTACTAGCTATAAATACACCTTGCGCTTACGGATTTTACACAACATGGTGTTCCATGGCCATCCTTATTATTATGGATCGGGCACGAGAAGGAGTGCTGGGAGAAGAATCAAAATGACTGGTATCGCTTAGAGGGTGAGTAGTGTGCCAATGAATGCTAAAATAAGGGTGAGAGGCAGAATTGTAACAAGAAGGGCCACTGCCAAGGTGAAGGAGATAAGAGTCATAGGTCTAAGAAGAGTTAAATTGAAACTCAAACTTTGATAGGCCACGTTGTGAATTTGGATAGTTTATCCACCCCTTCTTCTAGTCCATAAACTCTTTCACCACAAGTCCAACTCATCCCTTCCTAGCTACTTGGGCCTTTAATTAGGCACTTAAAAGTACTCATATGGTTCTTAATGAAGTAAAAAACATCACAGTTAGCTTTAGTTGAACTCCCTCAACTTCGATGGAAAGGAAAAAGATGGACCCTATTCTAAAGTCTAAATAAGCCATTATCCAAGACAAGGAAGAGGTTACTACCAAAGTCATGGAAGAAAGGCATATCTCCATCTAGAGTTTGTCCATTTGGGATGGTGATTTAGTTTAGCTAAAAGGAAACTTTACACCCTAGAAGCCTTGATTCAAATTTCTTTCGAGGCGTTAATGAAAGCGAAGAGTAATCAAATCGTTATGAAAGGGTAATTGACCACCGCCAAAGATAGGGCAAAGCTAGACACCATTAAACTCAACACTTTGAAGTGTCAAGTTCAAGCTCTGAATGATGATGAGTTAAGGAACTATCACGATTCCTAGAACAATGCCATTTATCAAATTAAGAGGGATAATAAATTTCATGATTATCTTTTTGTTATTAGTATAGATCCCTGGAAGAGGGCAAATGATCCAAATGCTTCCCTTGATCCCCTTCCTAATGCTAGGGCTCTAGTGGCTAGGGTAGAGAATGCTGGTAATGGCAATAAGGGTGAAAATAAGGGCCATAGTGGTGATGATGAATATGGTGTAGTGAGCATGAATTCAAAAGACTTTATTGTGGAAGCAGTCATGCCAAGCCTTAATATTGTTGGTGAAGTTCTTGCTCTTGACAGAGGTGAAGATGTCTAAAAAGCCTAGCCTACTAGGTTGTTTTAAAGATTATGTATCAAACTTATATTTACCTTGGTTTTATGGGTGTGATGCCAAAATATCATGCTAATCTATAGGCATTGTGTCAAATGTTTTATAATTTTATTAGTTTAAATTTATCATGTATTTATGCACTTTATGCATGCTTGGTTGTATCTATAATATGTGGTAAATTGTTTTAGGCTTTAAAGGTCAAACTCTTGTGTGTTTCTACTTGTTTTCATGATGTTATTGTTTTGTGCTTTTGAGTCATATTGGTTTTAAAAGCCACTTGAGCATTTGTAATTACTTAATAGTTATGTTGGGTTTAGTTTAGTGTTATTAGTAGAGTCAGGTGATGTTGATGGCCAAGCAATAAGCATTGATAGTCGAGGGTTGAATTGAATAGTTTGAGGTTGTGTGTTTTGTGCGATTAAAGAGAGGTTGGTCTCCATGTGTGCTAGAACGATCTTAGGGTATTGCTATATCAAGCTGAAGAGCAAGGCACCACGAGCGCAAGATGACCTCATGGAATTGTTCTACCAAGTTAAAGAACAAGGCACCATGGGCATAGGGCAACCACATAGAATTTTTCTACGAAACTAAAGAACAAGGCACCACAGATGCAAGGCAACTTTGTGAAATTGTACTACCAAGTTGAAGAGCTAGGCATTACGAGCATAGGGCAACCTCATGGAATTGTTCTACCCGGTTGAGCAGTAAGGCACCACGGGTGGATGGTGGCCTTATAGAATTGTTGCATATCATTAACAGATATTAGCTTTAGAGATTTATGACAAGGCAGAGAAAATAAAACAAGTTATATGGAGCTTTCAACGTTTACTTCTTTCATTGATAGCTATGTACAATGTGAGAGCCTTTACATTTGATTGGAAAAAAAAATTACTTCAAATAGTGAAGAACCAGTGGGGGTTTGGCTTTTTAATCATGAACTCAAGTGGAAACAAAATAATGCTATAGGTGAGTGGCATTCCAAATGTGAGGAATGTTTCTTCCTTTGATAGTTTAGAGGCATCATGCCCCATTGTTCAAAGTTTTTTTCACCCTAAAAAGTCTTTCCTAGTTGGATGTTGGCTTACCCTCCTCTTTCTTTTTCCTCAGACCATTCACTTTTCTTATGACCAAGGCACCCAACTCAAATTTAGTTTTCATGACCTTTCGGCCAAGGAAGTGCACCAGCTTTGCTTTGTTGGCTTCTAAGTATATGTAAGCAATCTCTTTATCTTCTTCAAAGTGGTCTTGTTCCATTCCTATTTGCCCTTCATTTTCATGTTCATTGTAATTTTTCAAGTGATTATTGGGTTCTCTAACTTCAACTAGTGTAATAGCTTTGTGTTCAAAAGCAATGGTGAAGAGTGTAAAGCTTGTGATAGTTTGCAGGTTGTTCTATATGTCCAAAGAATGCTATAGAGCTCTTCTATCCATTTCCTTTTAGAGCTCTCAAGGCTTTTTTTTTTAATCCTTAGAGGATGATCCTATTGATGAGCTCTACTTGCTTGTTTGTTTGGGGGTGTTCTTTCATGACAAATTTTTGTAGGATATGGAGGTTTTGGCAAAAAGTGGTGAATATCACACTGGTGAATTGTATTCCATTGTCAAAGACTAAGGCATGTGGTATGCCAAAATAGCATATGATAGACTTCTATACAAACTTTTCTATATTCTTAGCAACGATGGTCGCCAAGGGTTATGCTTCACCCATTTTTTTTTTTTTTTGGTAATTCATAATGTTTTCTTTTAATTAACATGATTTAGTTAATTAATATAATTTCAGTAATAAAGTAAGTCACATTAAATTTTATAAATTAATTTTAGGCGTATTTATTTTTTAAAAGAATAAAACAAAATTGATTATTTATGAGTGTTTATTATTAACTATTTAATTAAAGATAGTTTAGTCTATATGAAAAATTCTACATTTAATAAGTTGTGGTATTAATAAAAAAAAAAGGTTATGGAAATAGCCTCACCTTTTTTTTTTTAATCTAGATCACAAAATTTTGTTCATTGATATTTCAAACATTAATTTATGCATTTATATTAATAATTTAATTTTGATAAGCATGCAAATGTTTCACACTTTTAAAGATGACCTTTAAAATACACCAATAATAAATGTATCAATATCCCATAATATGTAAGTCTTTTAACTATCACTAAACTGTATGCTATCATACAATAAAAAATGGCCAAATAAACTTTTAATGTTGAATTTTTTTAATTATTTTTATTTTTTAATGATGCAACATCTTTTTGTTTGTTAAATTGTGTAAAATATTTTTATTTTGACAATGAATCAAATTTAAACTCATAAACTAGTTGAGTTTAAATTTATTGCACCATAAAACTTTTGATATTATCAATGAATAGGAAGATGCTATATTGGCAATATAAGCGAATGATAATGTAAAATTCTTTTAAAATGTTGGTGCACCAAAGTTAAAGAAAATAAAATTGGTTGAAAATTTTCATAATTATATATTTAAGGCATTCATTTACCCTTTGTTATGGCCATTTTCATTTGTAGATCACATATATGTAACAATAATATATATTTATTATATAAGAAGCATAAACACTGACATGAGACATGACATGTGTTCAAAAAACATATAAAATAGAATAATCATTTCACTTTGAAAAATATATTGATATATGAGAAGTTAATAAATATAATCAAACTTCATATCATAACATTGACATCAATATTTCAAAGATTTACATTGATATTTCACAAAAAATAAGAACATGAACCTATAGTTTAGAAAATTGTGATATCCCTTAAAAAAGTTAAGCAATGCCTCATATATTCCTTTATGTTTCTAACTTATGCATCCCTTTCTAAAAGAAAAAAAGTAAAGAAAGTTGCCAAATAGACTATAAGTGATTGTTTAATGGTCAACTTCATTGTTCTCTTTATCACCACAGTTTCCATCTTCATTACCATGATAATTTTCATCTATCTCATTGGTTATAATTAAAATACAAACTCTTTAAATTTTAATTTTTCCTTTTTAAAAATAGTTTTACAAACAAACTTTTAAAAAATTTTATGTTGATAGTAGATTAAAATGACATTGGTAGTGAATCAAATTTAAACTTTATCAATAAATAGATGATGGCACATCATTCGAATATAAAGGCATCAAAATGGGTTAGCTTAGGATTGGCTTAATTTTGCTTGGGACTAGTATGGAAGATGAGAATAGCGGCTTGACTTGGTAAGGGACTAGCCCAAAATAATATAACCTGACAAGAGCTTAGGACTAGTAAGTGTTAGCTTATTGGGCTAATGAGTTAACTTGTTAGCTTGATAATATATCACAAATAATATTGAATTACTTAATTGGTGTGTGTATACATATACATATACATATATATATGTTAAATAACTTTATGTTGGAATTAATGAGTTTATATATTTAATATTATCAATACATATATTAAACAAATTTATCAAAATAAATAATTAAATTTAATGTTAATAAAATTAAAAATAAAAAGAAAATTTAATAAATAAAATTATGAGACAAAATTATTATTATAAAATTTGAAAAATAATAAAATAATAATTAGTTGGTTGTTGTTGTTAGGTTATTTGTGTTATAAACTGAGTGTAAAGAGTAAGGTGAAACTTTTTTATTTTTTCACTAAAACGAAAAAAAAAAGCAAAAGAAAGAACAAAAAGTAAAAGTGTGGGGATTTCTAAAAGGAAGGCATGCATTATAACATGTGCTATAGTGAATGACGGGCACTATAGAATGACACATAACGGGTTGTTTAATCCACCTGTGATTGTTTGATAAATGTCGACATGAAATTAGGATTAGAATTGGTATTATAGTAACCTGACTTGGTAAAAAAGTAATCTAACATAGAACTAACCTGATGTACAATTTTTTTCCCATTAGGCTAACCTTATAGGTTAGGTTAGTCTCTTTTGACCAATGTTTTAAAAATTGAATTGGACATTGAACCAAAAAGGCTATAGAGTCACGATTTGATTGGTTTGACTAGTTAAACCAATTGTTGAACCAGATGATGTCATAATTAAGAAATTAAATATATTAAATTGAATTATATAAAAAATGATTAACATATAATATAATTTATAAATTTAAATTTATAATACATAAGAACTCATAAATATAACTGTTATATGTGAAAATCACTTTATCCTGAACGGATTTGCGAGCAGCCCGAGAGCGGCAAAAGGACTAGCCCGAAAGACATCCAAATCGCTCTGCCTTCATCTCGCGTCACGAGGCGACGCCCTCAGCTCGAGCTCGTGCACAATAGAGTGAGCTCGACCTTATCATAAAAGAAACTCATCCCTAGATTGAAAGACTAGCCTCCAGACCGAAAGATTCGACGTGTGAGGTATGGTCAGCGACCTGAGAGCTCGCTGAGCTAAAGACTGCAACAGACCAAGTCATATCATGCCCAACGGATACTTGGGACCCGCCTACAGAAGATAATCTGCATCAGTCGAAAAAGAAGATTTAGTCTGTCTATATTATCTTACATATTTAATGTTGATGTAATAGATTACTGCATATGAAATTACTATTGTAATCTCCTCTCTTCTATAAATATGAGGAAGGAGCCCTCCGTAAGGGAGAGAAATCACCTTTACAGAGGCAGAAACTCTGCCAAAATAGAAAAAAGAATCTAAGTGTCGTAACTTTGTAAAAACACCACTTGAATAACACGCTACCGTGGGCGTAGGGTCTGGTGATATCTGGATTTGGCCAAACTACGTTAAAAATCTTGTGTCTTCTTCTCTACTTTTCCCTTCATCTTTGTGTATTTTTATTGATTTATTATATTTGAACCAGCCAAAGGTTAGAGATCCTGAAGAATCCCCCCGTTGGCTAGATTTTGGCTCAATACCAAAATCCGATGTCAACATTTTGGCACCGTTTGTGGGGATCTCAGTTGTTCTGGTTCGTTTCTTGTTGTGATGGCCAAGGAAAGAGCCACTAGAGCCTCAAATGCACAACCCCATCCTCTGGATGGTCATGTCTCGACAACGGACTCGTCTACTACTCCCATCGTTAAAGTAACTATTATTGTCCCTCCAGCCAGCTCAGTACAACCTGTCCCCGCCACTAACAGCACTGACGGACCACAGACCTGGCTCCAACATCAGGAGAAACTTGAACATATGAAGGGAGAACTGGCTAAAATAGTCATAATGTTAGTGTAAGCACAAGCCTAGAATGTGCAAGGGTGGGCTGAAACGACCGCACCTGAAGCTGAACATTCTGGTGAAGCTAACCAGGAGTAGACTTAGCATCACCATCCGCGCGACCGGAACAGTGAACCAAACCACCAAGTCTCCAGCCAAGGACTAGAGGACTTAGACGTTTTGGTAGAAGACCTCCTTCAAAGAGTCAAGCATCTGGAGGAATACCCCTAGGCTCAAAATGACCAAGGTCACTTTGGGGAGCGAACCCCATTCTCTAGAGAGATCATGGAGGAACCCCTCCCATGTAAGCTCAAAGTCCCAGCCATTCCACTATATGACGGAGACAGTGACCCACATAACCATTTGGACCTGTTCAACATCCAGATGTATCTACAAGCTTAAAACCCCTTAGTTAGGTGTCATGTGTTCCCTGTTACTTTAGGTGAAGTTCCTCGAATATGGTTTAAGAGCCTCCCAGCTCGCAGCATAGCAGTTGGGGGGAGTGCCAGGGAAAGTTCATTTATCAATACCAAGTGCTGAGGAAGCAGCTCACACCCCCGTGTCACCTCGCTACGGTCTTCTAGGGTAAACATGAAATGCTGAAAGACTATATTGCCCACTTCAGGCATGAGGTCAACAATATTGAGAAGCCTTTAGATGAGGCTATCCTGAGTGTCATTTTAGCAGGACTCTGCAAAGATGAAAAATTGTTCAAGAGTTTGTACAAATCCCCAGTTAGTAACCTGGGTGAGTTCTATGAGTGGGTAGCGAAACAAATTAGATGGGAAAAGTCTTTGGTCTGTAAAAAACTGAAGCGAGTAGCTCAACTCAAAACAAGAAGAGGAGTAACCATGGGAACGAGAATGATAGTCCCGAGTGCCAACTCACTAAAAAGAGCAAGGATGAATGACTGCCATTTTCAGGTCGTCAGAGCACCTACAGCATCTTGTCAAATGCTCAGGATAAGATCTTTGCAATGGAAAGGGACAAAGAGGATTTCGGAAAGTCTCCACCCTTGAAGACTCCTAGCAAGTCTAGACTCAACCGAGGAAAATTCTGCATGTACCATAATAAGTTTAGGCATGTTACCTTAGAGTGCTGGGCTTTGAGGGATGCTATCGAGGATCTCATAAAAAAAGATCATTTGCATGACTACGTTGTGTAGCCTTCCAGGCAGCGGCTTGGACCATCTCAGCAAGACCTCAAGTGAGAGCAGCCTCCTACTATCAGGACTATCTTTTAACCCTTT
Source organism: Saraca asoca (assembly GCA_026873985.1). Taxonomy (NCBI): domain Eukaryota; kingdom Viridiplantae; phylum Streptophyta; class Magnoliopsida; order Fabales; family Fabaceae; genus Saraca; species Saraca asoca. Next base: position 11,511 of record JANHAO010008406.1, on the reverse strand, counting down.
AAACTTTTGTAATCTTCATGAATTATGTAAACATTTCGAATACCATTACTGATTTTAAGTTTTCTTCAAACAGGTGATTCACCTAACCAATCACTCTTTTATTTGGGCACAAGATCGGTCACTCTTTTATTTAGGCATAAGATCGTCCTGATCACAAGATTGGTTACTCTTTTTATTTGGGGACAAGATCGCCCCAACCATAAGATCGGTCACCTTTATTTGGCCACGAGATCGGCCCGAGCACGAGATTATTCACTTATTAATTTCGTAGCTTTCATGCGAACTCAATTATGTTGCAACTCTCATACGAACTTATTTATTTGGCCACGAGATCGGCCTAAGCATGAGATCACTCACTTATTAATTTCATAGCTCTCATGCGAACTCAATTATGTCACAGCTCTCATGCGAACTTATTTATTTGGCCATGAGATCGGCCTAAGCACGAGATCGCTCACTTATTTATTTCATAGCTTTCATGCAAACTTATCTTATTATTTTATGATTCCCATACTAACTTGTCTATTTATTTGGCCATTGGATCAGCCCGAGCATGAGATCACTCTAATTCGCAACTTACGCTATCTTCTGATTATGCGCAGGTCGCACAGATTGTTTGAACCAAAATGTTTAAATAAGAAACAAAAAATAACAAACAGAAATTGCAAAAAGAAGTTGAAGCTTTATTCATTAAAAGACCTCAACGAGGCAGATATACATAAGAAAGCTTTGAATACAAGCCAATCGAAATACAAAAGGGAAAAACCTATGACTATAGGAAGACCGACCACAAAGGGCCATACTCTGGCTGACTGGAGCCAATGTGCCACCAAGGTCTTCAAATTTCCCTTCCAATGCATAATCTGCGGCAGCATTACAGCTCCTTATTTCTCCAGCCCCCAACTCCTCATGAAAGAAGCAAATCAGGAAACATCAGGAGCTTGGCTAGCTAAATAATTGCCTCACGGTGGAGCCAAGAGGACGCGGTCTGAGATCCATATAAGATCTCCCCATGTTAGCGGAGAAGCCAAATTTTCCAAGCACTCTATGCAGCAGACCATACACGCCTCTATAGAAGGCAAGAATGCTGGAAACGGTGGTGGTTTATCAGGAAACTCCATGGTTTACTCAGTGCAAAAATAGAGGGGATTGTCTTTCCCTGATATAGAGCCAGATCCATCTCCATCAAAGAGTCCAGATCCATCTCCCCAACTGCTAACATTTATTGCCTCAAAAAAGGCTAAGTTTGACTCAGCAATAGCTGCCGGACACGTGTCATAAGAAGCATGGCCTAGAGTAGGCAAAATAACAGTCTCAGGAGTAGACTTTGACTGATCAGAAATTGAAGAGTTTCAACTCCCAGCCTGCAAAGCTAGCTGAGAGTTGAGGGGCTTATGTTATATGTGAAAATCAGTTCATCCCAAACGGACCTGCGAGTAACCTGAGAGCAGCAAAAGGACCAGACAGAAAGACATCCAGATCACTCTACCTTCATCTCGCGTCACGAGGCGATGCCCTCATCTCGAGCTCGTGCATGACAAAGTGAGCTCGACCTTATCATACAAGAAACTCGTCCCTAGATTAAAAGACTAGCCTCCAGACCGAAAGATTCGGCATGTGAGGTACGATCAGCGACCTGAGAGCTCGTTGAGCTAAAGATCGCAAGAGACTAAGTCATATCACACCCAACGGATACTTGGAACCCGCCTATAGAAGACAATCTGCAACAGTCAAAAAAAGATTTAGTCTGTCTATATTGTCTTGCACATTTAATGCTGATGTAATAGATTACTGTATATGAAATTACTATTGTAACCTCTTCTCCTCTATAAATATGAGGAAGGAGCACTCCGTAAGGGAGAGAGATCACCTTTACAGAGGTAGAAACTCTCCCAAAATAGAAAAGAGAATCTAAGTGTCATAACTTTGTAAAAACACCACTTGAATAACATGCTACTGTGGACGTAGGGTCCGGTAATATCCAGATTTAGCTGAACCATGTTAAAAACCTTGTGTCTTCTTCTCTGCTTTTCCCTTCATCTTTGTGTATTTTTATTGATTTATTATATTTGAACAAGCCAAAGGTTAGAGATCCCGAAGAATCCCCCCGTTGGCTGGATTTTGGCTCAATACCAAAATCTGACGTCAACAATAACAAATAAAAATCATTATAAGTTTTATAAGAGGTTAATAATTAACAAAATATTATAGTTGTGGGCTATTTATTTAATATATCTTTTAAAAACTTATTTTACAATTAAAATTACAAAAAGAACAATCCAATTGAAGGCAAATTGTAACAAAAAACAAAAGAAATAAAAAAATTAAGTCAATCAATTTTTGAAAACAAATTCCAATTCACAAGTTTTAATTGTTCCAATATGATATGACCATGAAAAAGAATTTATGGTTGAACAAAAACCATTATATCTATCGATTCTCAGTTTAACTGATTCGATGACTGGTCCAATTTGGTTTTATAAGCATTGGTTTTGGTAGGTTTACTCAAATAGTAAGAAATTAGATTTTTTTACCAATAGGAAGAGATCGTTTATTAATTATGCATTGAGGTAAACTATCTTAAACAAAAATTTTCAAAAAAAAAAAGTGTTTATTAACCATGCCCACGATTATCTTCGCTTTACATTTTTAACAAAACATCACTTGAAATATAACATAAAATAATAGTAAGCTCAATAACTAGATAAGTGGTGGTGCCCCACATACAGACAGTAACATGAACTGTTGGAATATTTGAGTTAGTGAGCACAAATATCTAAATATATGCACAAGATTATACTTGATGGATTTAGTTATTAGCGAAGCTACTAGGTATTGGCACCTAAGTGGTATGTTTTTGGTGAACCTTGTCATCAATATTAGTCTACTCTAATTAGTGATTAATAAATCTTATGATGCAATCTCAATCCACATGATAATTACATGGAATAAGAAAGAAAAGTTCTAAATTCCAACATGTGTTGTTTCTCATTTATGGTAGAATTATTAAGGAAAGATAAAGATGTGTCTTTTTGTTAATTCCTCAAGATAATTCAGGCCTATTTTCTATCTAGGTGGATCAAATATATGAGGAAGAAAAAGTGTATCTTTTCAATCTCCTACACATATGATTATGTTTAATTTACTAATAATAAGGTGGAAATTAATTGGTGGATGTTTTATTTATACCTGAAATAAGGAGAAACTTAATCTTTGTAACTTGTTTGATACATTTTGGTTTCATTTTGAATTTTCATATTCTCATAATGATGTCAAGTTATGTACTTCTTTTCTTAAAGATGGTTTCTTTGTGTTAGATGTTATTGCCAATGGTAGTAGTTCATTGGGTGATTGCCTTATTGTGAAGTCAAATAGTCAAGTTGTTTGGCATTCAAGGTTAGGACATATTGGCCAAAATATGATGCATAAGTTAGCCAAAAGTGGCCTACTTGGATCATTATCTGATGTCTCACTCCTAACTTATTAGTTTTATTTCACTAGTAAGGCTACTTGTAAATTATTTTGGAAAAGGAGTTCAATGTGATTATTTGTTGCAATTAATTTATTTTGATGTATGCAAACCTTTAAATGTGGTATCAAGCCTTAGTCGTAGGTATTTTTTTACATTCATGGATGATTGTACTTGTTATACCCATGTCTATCTTTTGAAATACAAAAGTGAAGTGTTAAGTCACTTTAGATCTTATGTATCTTTAGTAGAGAACCAATTGAACTGAACTATCAAGTCTTTGAAGATTGATAAGGGTGGTGAGTACTTATACAATGAATTTAAGAGGTTGTGCAAAGAAAAGGGAATAGAAAGACAACTTACTATCCCTAGTATACCTCAACAAAATAAGGTGGCAGAGAGGAAAAACTAAACTCTCAAATATGGAATGTACCATGATGGTAGAGGTCAACTTGAGTCTCTTCTTTTGGGGAGATACCCTACTTACGACAATCCATATTCTTAATAGAGTGCTTTCCAAATCTATCCTTACTACTCCTTATGAGCTTTAGACTATTAGAAATCCCATTTTGAGTAATCTCAGGCCTCGAGTCTATGCAACTTACATCCATATTCCAAATCACGAATTTGGTAAACTCGGGCCAATTGGAAGGAAATGTGTTTTTCTCAACTATTTTGAACACTCTAGTGGGTATGTGTTCATTGATTTGGAGCAAAGGGGTAAAATGGTTGAATTTGAATCAAGGGACACTACCTTCTCGGAGAATGAGATTTCATCTATAGGGATTGTTGATAAATCACAAACTCTATACAAACTTATTGATTTTGGACATTCTATGTCAAGTGGAAATGATATTGTTTTGAGTGGGAGCTTAGTGTAACCACTAGTGGCTAATCAAGGTGATGAATTTGATCCTAATTAACCTATGGTGGATACAGTTGCTCAGTATGATCATAATGTTGATCATAAGTTAGTTTAACCCATTAAGGTTTCCGAACTTCAACAAGAGCATTTTAATTTTGATGTAAGGAAGATGCTAGTGAGTAAACCATTATATGCCTTATCCTCTTTGTCGTTCCACTCGACAATTCAAACCATCTAAATGGTGGATTCTAAATCAAAGTTAGGCCCAGTTGGTCACATCTCTGGATGACGAGTCACACAATTATAAAGAAGTTCTTAATCATCTAGATAGTGAGAATTGGTTAATTGCTTGAGTGATAAATGGGATTCAATGTATACTAATCAAGTATTGGAATTAGTGGGTCTTCCTTAAGGCCAAAAGGCAATTGGGAGCAAATGAGTTCTCAAAATAAAGAAAAATGCAAATAGTAACATAAAAAGGTACAAGGCACATTTAGTTACCAAGGGGTACACTTAAGAAAAGGAGATCGATTACAAAGATACCTTTTCACCTGTAGTACGATTTATTTCCATTAGGTTAATTCTAGCCATTATTGCTAAACTTGATTTGGAATTGCCTCAAATGCATGTTAAGACTACCTTTCTCTATGGTGTTTTGAGTGAGGAGATTTATATAGCACAGCTAGAAGGTTTTGTTAAAAAGAATCACGAGGATAAAGTTTACAGACTTAAGAAGTCTTTTTATAGTCTCAAGTAGGCTTTAAGACAATGGTACTTAAAGTTCCAAGAGTCGATTTTGAATTTTGATTTCAAGATGCTAGATGAGGACCATTGTGTCTATTTCATGCATTCAAAGCATAAGTTTGCTATAATGTCACTTTATGTGGATGACATTCTGTTGGCTAGTAATGACTTAGAATTAGTGCATACGATCGAGAATTGGTTATCCTCGACCTTCAAAATGAAGGATTTAGGTGAAATTGCTTATATCCTTGGAGCTAAAATTCTTAAGAATAGGTCTAAGAGTTTGTTGGCATTGTCAAGAGAAACTTACATTAGTAAGATTACTGAGTGTTTCAACATGCACAATTCTAAAGCAATAAGTACCCCTTTAGCCCATAATTGTAAGCTTGATGTGTCGATATGTCTGAGCACTCTCAAAGAGAAAATGGAGATGAAAACTATTCTATACCTTAGTGCACTTAGAAGTCTAATGTATGTCATGTTATGTACACGGCCAGACATTAGCCAAGCAGTGGGTCTATTACCTCGTTATTCATCTAATCCAGGCCAATAGCATTGGAAATGTGTTAAACAAGCCTTTAGATACCTTAAAGGTACCAAGGATTATTGGTTATATTACCAAGGTGGTGACCTATGATTACAAGGGTACATTGATGCTGATTAGGGTAAGGATAGAGATGAGTATAAGTTTACATCTGGTTATATTTTTTTGCTCAATAGTGAAGTTATCTCTTAGAGTAGTAAAAAATAGACTTGCACGGCTTTGGCCATAATAGAGGCCAAGTTTGTAGCTAGGGTAGCTGCTGTGCAAGAAGCCTTATGGCTTGGTCCTTTCCTTTAAAATTTAGGAGTTGGGGCCCCTTATGAGCTAGTCACTATTCATTATGATAGTATGGTTATATTAGCTTATATAAAGGATCTAAAGTATCATGGAAAGACTAAGCATATAGGGATTAAGTATAACTTTATAAGAGACACAATTAAGGAAAAGGAAGTACATTTAAATTACATGCCTATGGGCAAATGGTGGCAGATCCATTGACTAAGCTTATTCCACCAGTCCTATCTACCAAGCATGTTTAGGCAATAGGACTCCATAATCTATAGTTCCTTATTTCTATTTTTTTTTTCTTTCCATTGTCATTTGTTTAGTACCCATGTTGATTGAAGGAATTCATTGCTTATGTGTTAATATGATGAATATTCTTCATTCATTTTCGTGCATGTTCTTATTTTTGCTTCACAATGAACAATTATGGTATGTCAAACATGGGTTATGGATTGGTTCTCTCACATGAACAATCTGAATCTATTTTTTGTGTAAGAATAGAGATTAGACTACTCAAGTATATAAGCATAGTCTACTTGTCACAATGACATGCCATCTAGTAGGAAATATGCCTTATTTCGATGGGTCTTACAATTTCCAACTTGTAACAACTTGAGTTTCTTATAGTTGTCCTAAATTAGCACTATTGTTACTTTATTTAGGATTAGGTAATATTAGATTTACCAAGCATGTATGACCACAAATACATGTTAACCTATGTGACCAGCTATGAATTCTTTTATGTGATGAAATCATGTTAATCATGAGATTGATTAACTTGTCTCATATGGTATTTGCTAACATACACTCCTAAAACTTATTTTTTTCTCTAGTGGGAGATTGTGTTTTTCTCTTAATTTGTTCAAGTGGAAGTTTTAGGTGAATTTCATATTAAATGATTTAAGTAGGATATAATAACTCACTTTGTGGGTAACTAATTTATGTGGGAAACTATACCATAGCATGTGTATAAATCACCAGATAGAGAATAACTTGAAGTGACCCCTGTCTTCAAGTGTGTGAGTTTTCTTTGTGATCAGATGTGTTGTGATCACCTTGATACTCTTAGTGATTACTATCTATTATTTGATGGCTTGAAATTAGAGTATCTACTTTGACAGGGGACTAAGATGGCTATGAAAATTCTACTTGAAGGAACCTGATTACGTTGATGCATGGTTTTGGGTTATTAAATAATGCTATAGAAGGAAAAATCTAGTGATACATAGATATAAATATGTTGTCATTCGTACTTGATAAGGTTTGTGTAATAAGATCAAGTGCTATATGATTTTGAAAGAAGAGTTAACTTGTTATTTGGTATGTTTCATAAGGTAAAGATGTGTTCTCACTCAATAAAGGGATTGAAGTTAGCCAAATTAATATATATCAGCTAGATTTTGGGGCATCGTAGGCATGGTTAATGTTCATAGAATCATTGGCCTGCTAACTTAAGGGTTATCATGATAACTTGTGGTTTATCTTATGATCTCATCTACTTGTGATATGTAGTCAGATCTAAGTTAAGGAAAAGTCTCCCATATATACTTAACAATTCCATGATGAGATGGTCTCATTTTTGTGCCTAAGGTCACATGCCCTTATTGCAAATATGCATAGAGTGTCTAAGTTTAGTCTTGTTATTTTTTGGTTCGAGTTGTTTCATTGATTGAAGTGGTCGTGCGAGTGGGAGTTGTTGGAATATTTGAGCTAGTAAGTAAAATACCAAATGTCCGCACAATGGATTTAGTTATTGGTAAAGCTACTAGGTATTGACACCTAAGTGATATGTTTTTTATAAACCTTGTCATCAATATTGGTCAACTCTGATTAGTGATCAACAAATCTTATTATGCAATTTCAATCCACATGACAGTTATATGGAATAAGAAAGAAAAGGTTTTCTAAATTTCAGCATGTGTTATTCATCATTTATGGCAGAATTATTGAGAAAAGATAAAGATATGTCTTTTGGTTCATTCCTCAAGATATTTCAGGCCTATTTTCCATCTAAATGGATCAAATGTATTAGGAAGAAGAATTGTGTCTTTTTAATCTCCCACACATGTAATTATGTTTAATTTACTAATAATAAGATGAAAATTAACCACACCAATAATGGAAAATTTATGGGGTTTATTATTAGAAATTAAATATGTTTATCTCCCATAACCATTGAGGAAGAAAGGAAGAATAAGAGAAAAAACTCTTGATTCCTCATGTATGGTTTTTAAACTTAATTACACTTCATTATTATAGGATAATGATGGAATTAAGTATTGTGGTTATAACTTTTAGATATGTAACCATTAGGCAACCAAAAGACATGTTTTTTTGGGTAATGTAATTGATATTACTATATAAGTGAGGTGAATCATAATTTGAAAGAAAAACACACACTCAATATTCTATTAGCTCTTGATTCAAAAGCTATACTCAGATCTCTATTGTATAAGAAAAGGAGTGAACAAGTTTCTATTTTACTCTTTATAGTATTAACTTGGTTGCTAATCTTAGGCACGTTTTTAGGACTATTTCTATCATCCTAGGGTTATTCTACAAGATCATTGAGATCAAAGGTTTTCCGTGCATTGTAACTTACCTTGCTTGGAAAGACAGGTGAGTTCAAGAATCTCTGTAGATCATTATTTATTTATTTTTAATAGATAAACAAATAAATAATCACTATAATGAACAATATCAAAATATGTAATAAATAAAGAAAAAAATGTAAATTACTTCTTTCAATTTTAGGATAGTTGTATTTAACATCTAGAACTATTAATTTTTGCAATTATCTACCAAATCTATTCATAAGTGATAAATTGTACCCGCTATTCATACTCAGTTAAATAGCTAAGGGCCACATAAGGAGCACACTTTTCTTTCTCTCGCTATAATCTTCTTTTCAATTTCACTAATAACTTTGTAAATAGGATAAATAAAATTTATATCAAAGTCATGACAAACCCAATTTAAAACAAAATCGAAGAATGAGTAACATTTAACTTGAATTTCAATATTAATAAAGAAAAAAATCTCCTAAAAATAAAACCTATTATGAACAAAGCTTGATGTTTTCAACCACTATAGCAAGGGAATCGTTGATGTTGGTGTGTTTTGTAAAGGAAAAGAAGAAAAAAAAATAATAAAGGTCCAAAATAACATGGAGCATATATGAAGAAGTGGAAGACAAATGCAGAAAGCTTCTGGTGAGGATGGATTTAGGTCAGACCCAAATCTAGCCAAAGGAGGGGGTTCTTTGAGGATCCAAGCTATTTCCTGGTTGTTGAGGCGGTAGGAAGGCAATTGATGGTGAGAGGAAGGGGGAGAAGAGAGAAATACAAGGGGGGTTAATGTGGTTCGGCTAAATCTAGATGGTACCAGACTCTACGTCTATGAAAATGTTTTATTAATATTGAATGAGTATATATAGAGGTTTGGCTATGGAATCTGATAAAGTTTATGCTAGTATCTCTTGCCTCTCTTCTTACAAAGATTCCAGCCCCCCATTTATAGAAGCATGGAGGGGTACAAATGAAACTAAATAAACTATACATCTGTTACATCAAATATTAAATATACAAGACTACGTAGGGTACTAGAGACTGGCTTCTATAGGTTACTTTCTGTAGGTGGGACCTGATGGTTGTATCTACAGAATGGCGGTGCAAGTTATTTGTTGGCTTTATGCTTGCCCTTAGCGAGCTCCTAGCTGGGTGAGGTTGCGTCTTAATAAGCTCGAGTTTGTATGCTGTGGCTACTACTGGCTTATGACCTCAAGCTGGATCAACCAGCAAGCTCGAGCTTTTAGCTAGTTGAAGACTTCTGCACAACGATCTGGCAAATTTATCCCTTAGTCAGGCTTGGCTTCTTTTGGGCTTTTCCTAGCCCATTGCACAGTGCCAATTTCTATTGATAACATTAGCCCCCAACTCTCAGTTCACTTTGTAGACTGGGAGTTAGACTTCTACTAGCAAAAACATGTCGAGCTGCGATACACCGTGACTCTGGCCTTTATCTTAGGCACTTACTCTCCTTTGCGAGGTGCGACTTCGGTGAACGGGGGCTTTGTGAGACTTGGAATGCTACATAAGTCAGTTTCTATTATTGGACCCTCATCTAGCCCATTTTATATCCAAAATTGAACGATATTTTTAATCTCGGCATGGATGATTTGTGCAGTCAAAGCCTGTCAAGTCAACCTGCCTTTTCATTTTTCCAGGCAAAATGCGTCTTATGGTTATTAGTGCGTTGACCTCGTTTTCTTTCAAGCCATTAAATGAGAGTGGTTGGGGTTTCCTTCCAGATCCTTTGGCTACATCAGGCTGAGCTTATTTAAAGCACGGTGGAGTCCTCTTCTTTCTTCATAAAGTGACCAAATGAAAGTTTCAGAAAAACCTCTTGATTTCCTGATACTCCACTTCTTGAGTGAGGCATGTATGGTCTACTGCATAAGAAGCTTCAAAGTCAATACTTTTCCTGTAATGTGGAGGGATCTCATATGGATCTTGGATTATGTCCTCACGATTGTGAGGTTTTTCCTTTTTTGCCGTTCCAGCAAGCTTTCCCAGACTTCTCGATTTCGGGAGTCAAGATGAGGAAGAACTTACTGCTGAGGAAGGGGAACTGGGAGAAGAAAGTTAAGGATTTAAATGAGTTGATTGGCAAAGGTTCGTCTCTTAGTGGTTAGCCCTCTAATTGGTGGGAGCTTTCCCCTTGTGCATCAATCCTTCTTCCAGAAAAACTGGCTATAGCTTTCTCTGACTTGTATTTTGACTCTTTTGAGGCTTTCTGATGAATAAAATCTTCTTTTTTTCTCTTAGTACTTAGCTATTTTTCCTACAATTCTCAAACAATAAATATTAATTTTGCACATAAGAATAATTAAATAGCCAATCGACAATGCTTTTGATCAAAAGATAAGTTTGGTCTAAATGTAAGTGAGCAATATATAAGTAAGCCGCATTGCTGGGTTTCCAAGCATCAAGCACAGTGGAAAATTTAAAAAAAAATTGAAACCCACCAAGGATCCATGTGCAAAACATAAATCAGTTAGTTAAGATAATACCTTATGGTGTTGCGTTTGATGTAGAATGCAACAACATAGGTTTTGTCTCCTTATGGTGTTGCATTTGATACAGAAAGCAACAACATAAATTTCTGAACTTTTGTCTCCTATGATATTGCGGTTGGATGCGATGTTACGGTTTGATATAGGAATCACCAACACAGATTAACGAATCTGTGTCTCTACAGTATCCACACATGAGGAAGATAAAACTTCGATCTGCTGGATGGAATAGCCTCACACAGTGCGCCTCTGCTAGGAAACGCCTCTCTTTCTATTTTTCTAGGAGCTCTCAATCAATTTTCAAAATTATTTTTTTTCTTATTTTTTTGTCGTTCTTTTTTTCCTCACTAATCCTAAATGTCATCTTTATAACTCTAGGGTTTAGTGAGAAAAAACCTAGGCCTAGTCTAACTGAAAGTCCTAGTCCTAGGCCAACTGAGACTCCAGTCCAATAGAAAGTGTGGAAAGGCTTTTGGGCTTAAGTTATTGACTTAGTCTAACTAATGTCAATAATTAAGCCCAATGTAATA
>JANHAO010008405.1:0-19281 GCA_026873985.1 Saraca asoca | reverse complement strand
TTAAAAGGTGTTTTCAAATCTTCTTGTTTTTATACTTCTTCTTAAAGAAAACGTCTGAATCAACATTGTTTCAGTCTATACATGAAATCTTATTGAGATATAAACATGATCTTGAACTTCTTCATTGTTCTTCATAATTCTTGAATCAAGGATTCCTGAAAAATGAGTATGGCATACTAAAATATAGTGTTAGTTCAAGAAAATATGATATTGGCTTTTCAGTTATTTTTCAACATTCAAAACTAGTAAGTAGTGATATAAAACTCGTTTGGGGTTAATAATACTTGTTCTTGTTTTTGAACTGGTTGGGAGTCCTTATGGGGTTGGGCTTGTCGAAATCCTCCCTATCCTTTCTATTGCAAAGATCCTTTCCTGAGTATCTAATAAGATGTTGTAGCTGTCATGGCAACCTTTATGCTGAGATCGCTCATTCTTGGCCTTTTTTATGGCCTAATTTTTTTTGTCATCATCTTGACCTTTCTTGTAGTTCTTAGTATTGTTCCTCTTTCTACTCTAGTTGGAACTATTAGCCTCATCCTTAGACTTTTTAGAGCTAAAAGTTTCCTCCACCTGATTTCTTTAGCAGCTCATTCATAGAATTTACCTAGATCCCTTATCGGAGACTTGTATATATTCTCATATAGCTTTCCATCTTTGCAAAGTCTCGTTGAGATCGCTGTCAAGATGCTCTCATCTAAGGGATTCTCTATGTTACTGACTTCTTGTTTAAATGGGGTAATGTAGTCTTTCAATGATTCACTTTTTTGTTGAAAGACTATCGCGAGGTGGTAGGGTGGTGCAAGCTACCTTTTTAATGCCCTGTATTGATTGATAAATCTCCTTTGGCATTCTTCCTAACAATCAATGTTGTGAGCTTTAAGCTTCCTCAACCATGTTCGAAGTATGTCTCCAAGAGTGGCTAGGAAGACACAACACTTGACCAAAGGATTAGTTATCTGAAGATCCATCTATATGTTGAATGCATCCAGGTGGTCGTATAGGTCATTATCCCCATTGTATAGTGGGATGGTGGGAACTTTGAACCTGTAAAAGAGAGGCTCTTTTTCAATCTCCTTATTGAATGACATCCTCCCTTCGTAACGATCTCGATGGTCCTGAACTTGAGGGTATTTTTCCAATTGCTCTACCCTCTAAAGTAGCTCCTCTACCATATAGTCCTGAGCCTTGACTATTGGCTGGAGGATGACCGACTTCTCTTTTTGTCGTGGGATTGTTGATCCGAGGTCTTGTGCTTCCTCTGCTTGTGACCCAACGGGCTTTGATCTGAGAGATGCCTCTAATTGGCCCTATTTGAGCCTTCAGCTCGACGTGAACCCTTACGTCACTAATAATCCCCTTCATTCTCCTCACAAGCATGATAAACCTCTAACCTTGGCTGTGAGTTGGTAGAGCCAGCAAGCTGAATGGGTGTACTAAAAATACTTCTCTAGTTGGTCTCTCTTCTTGAGCTCCTTCCCGGTCCGTTGGAGAGCTTTTTCTTGCACAATGCCCCCATTTTGCTCTTGTTTGTGCCTGACTCAATACCCTAACAGCTTCAGCTTCTCATATCATTTTTTCCAACGCCTCATGACATTAATGCCTTGCTTGTATTCCATTAATAATATCAGGTTGGTGTGAGGCCACTGGGGGCATGTTGGTGGTAACACCTATGGTAGGAAGGCGGAAGTGTCTGCCATGAGAAAGATTGGATCCTTCTGTTGTTCCATATGACTATCAAGTTGGTCAACTGCAACATCTAAACTTCTGGTAGTTCTTTCTCTAGCCATCGAAAAAAGTCAAGGAGAATGCAGTTTAAGGCCATCCTTCTGACGCCAAAATGTTAATGGTAAAATCCGGTCAACCCAAATTCAAAACCCCAAACTGCAGATTAAATGTAAAAAGAGAAAGAGAGAAAGAACATGGAGACATCAGAAGTTTTTAACGTGGTTCGGTTAAAGTTAGCATGACCACTATATTCACGGCTTTTATACTTTTTGCTGAGTATTTTATATCTAATGATTGATTGTGTTATGTATAATGATTTTATCCTCTTTTATAATGGTTTGGAGGTTACAGTTTAAATATAAATGTATAATGATAAGTATCATGACTTAATTATGATTACATAATAGCTAAGGGTTGATGGCTATAATAGACTTCCATTAAAGTAGGAAATTGAATGGATTTCCTTGGACTATTGGTTGTGGATGCGTGCTCTAATCTGCGAGCTAAGTCTCGTTCTCAACAACCTGAGGTGGTTGCTTTGACTCGTGTTGACCAACAACCTTAGTTCGTATTTAGTGACTTGATGTCTTGGTTCAATAACCTCAATCTTAGGTAAGATGGGCCCTTATTAACTGAGTCTGTCCATCGGGCTTTTATTAGCCCATTCATGCGATTCCAAAAATACCCATAACAATTATCATAATATGTAACATATGTGTTAAATTATAAAAATTGTAATTAAAAAACATATGTAAAATACTTATATACTCAAATTATAATAGATGTTCTTGCTCTTATTTAATAGGAAGAAGATTGTTGTCAACTTTTGTTGTGAAAGAAAGAACATAAGTTATATTCAAAATATTCAAGTATTTCTCGTTGGTTTCTAACATGATTTTATATTTGAAATCATTGCGCAATCACTTAGTTATCAATACTATTAGATATATATATGTCAATGCATGTAACCAAACAATCATTTGTGAATACATTTCTTATTTGATTACACAATTATTATTTTACATAACTCCATTGTAAATAATGCTCCTTATGCAATGCACGACCTACATATAAAATTAGTACTAACTTTACAATAATATAAAAAACTGATAAACACATTTTTTTATCTCAACATTTTAATGGAGATAAAATTTACATATAAAATTAATACTATCTTTACAAGTATATAAAAAAGTTGATAAACAAATTTTTTCTTTCAATATTTTAATAGACATAAAATTTAAAAATAACATAAATATTTTTAACACCACAACTAGAAACAGAGTCGTAGGCATTATTAATTAAAATATTTATTTTCTCATTCTTTTCCTTTTACTCCAAAATTAAAATTATAATAAGGCTGAAAACGAACATTGGGCCCAAATCTTCATTGTTCCCGACTTTTTTTTATTTTCTCCTTAAAACATCATATATTCTTATATTCAATTTACCTCTTTCCATATTGATTATTAATATTCATAATTAATTTTGAAATAAGTATAAATCATATGTGAGAATACCCATATATAAATACCAATACTGTACAAACAATTGTGATATATATTCTATGATTGGTTACAAAAAAAGAAAAAAGAAAAAAACCCTCTTTTTTGTGCATTAATAAGGTCCCGTTTGGGAGGAAAAGTCTGATTCATAGGAAATAGACATGAAAGTTGGCAATAAGTGAAGAAAAGCCAAGATGCTAAGATTTATTATGCAACGACCTGACTTGATTTTAACTTATTTGATATTTTTCTCTACTAATGGTTGGTTTGAAAGGCCCTTACGGATTAGAAAACTGGGTTTCATTGACGAAGACAAAAAGACATTTAGCAAAGACTGCAACTCAAAGTCTTTGTTTATAGACTAAGGACTAAAGTAATACGTCCCACTTTAATTTAATTATATCATTTGATTTGATCTTTAAAGTATAATAGTCAATGGGAAAAAATAAAATTAAGAGTCACATATTTTAATTATTGATTCCAATATCATAATATTATATGTGGACAAGACGAAGGAGTAGGAGGATAACATTGTCATTGACTCCTCAAGTCGTTGATACTAGAAATTAAAAAATTGTTATTTGGTAGTTGTTACATTTTAATTGAAAAGATTGGTATATATTCTATTGATATGTGAAAGTGGAACCTAGAAAACAACTTCACTTTCCTTGAGTTGACCATTATCTGCTACTGATTTATTTTAAAAGCTTAATTAGGCCTATATTTTTTTTTAAAAAAAAATTGTAAATGAAAATATAGTATTGGATAAAATGACTAAGGACTATTCAGCCTTCCCGTTGCCAATATGTCCGAATTGTTTGGTCAGCGAAATCATTTTTACATTTTTTAAAATTTATTAAGAGCATCTAATATTTTTTTTGTTTAATTTATAATAAAATTTTATTTAGAAATATTTTTAATCCAATTTTCTTGAAAATATTTTCACAAAAGGATATGTATTCTATATTTTCTTTAACATGAAAATATTTTAATTAAATATTATTTGATCTATCATTTTATTAATATTTTAGTATTATTATCATTTTAAACCATCATCATTTATTAATATTGATCGCAGCTCATCAGTGTTGACTCTTTAATTTTTCAACGAAGACATTTTCATAAATTTAACAATATTTTAAAATATATGTAAATTATTTAAAATATAATAGTGTAATATTTTTGTAAATTTTTTTAATTAAATCAATTATATTAATATTATATTCAGTAAATATTCATTAAAAATGTATAATTCTAGACACCCAACGCTCTCTAACAGAGGAGCATATACTTTGTTATTTTTTTAGAGAAATATTTAACCCAAATCCATTAGCACTAAATTATTTAAAGAAATATTTAAGAGAATTTATAGCATAAATTGGTTAGAGAAATAGATGCAATTCTTATATATAAAGGGTCACAGTATCATATCCACAAGCCCACCTTAAATTAAAATATTATCTTTCTCATTCAAGACTGATAATGCCAATTTTCTAAGGCATATAAATCCTCGACTTCACGCCACTATCTTTGTCCAAATAATTTGTTCGTGATAAGTGACGTAGGACGACCAAAGGCTAAACTATTCTTTATCGTAGTCTCTATTTATGTTATTAAGGAGGGGCGGACATATGAATCTTGGTCAGTGGGGTTAGCCCAAATCTATAATAAAAAAATTTATAATTTAATTTTAAATTTTTTATTTTTTTTACTAAGACTTATTTTTAAAGATTTTTTTTTAATTTAGTCCCTATCAAATTTTTAATTTAATCTTTCTATCAAAATTTTTTTTTTTAATATTATAAATTTTTTTTTGAAAAACTTGAGTGGGGGCTTGAGCCACTCGGCCTAAATTGAGTACGCCCTGTTATTAAGTTCAAGATATTAAAAATTAAAAATATTATATTACAAACCTTATAATTCAATTTTTCTTCCTATCTTGGAATGATTTTCATGCCAAAACTTAATTGCAATTATTGTTTAACGATTGACACTAAGATCATCTCTTTAAAATAATATAAAGTAATTTATAAATTATCTATATATTTTGAGATTTGTAATTTTTATTTTATTTATAAATTTCAAAACAAATAATAATTCATTAGTGAAAAAACCTGATTAATCTGCTAAGATCTTGAATTCCCTCAGTAAATACACTCCTTAAACGCATGGATTTTTTTTAAAAAAAGATTTTTTAGCTATCAAATGATAAATGACATTAACCTCAAACAATTAAAGAAGTAAAAGTAAGGCTAAGTGCCTTTTTGATTTAATTTTATAATTTTAATGAAAAAGAAAAATAATCATGTTATAAAAATATATAAATTTTATTCATTTTTTATAAAATATATTTTAAATAAATAAAATATTAATAAAATAAATTATAAATAAATCAATTTTGAATAGATAAAATAAACTTTGATCGTATTGTACGGAAAGAAACTGTATTTATCCTTTTTAAGTAATTACCCATCAGACATTCTGTCTCGAAAATATTGCTTAAACTTGAAAAGAATATGAATATAAGGAGAATATTAAAAGATATAGCTTCCAATAAAAAAATTAAAAAGAAATTAAAATATTAAATGGCCATAGAAAGTTAGAAACAGTAAAACCACATTAGAAAAAAAAAAACTATGCAGTAAATATTTTAAACCACGTTTCACCAAAAAAAAATATATATGTATGTCTTAAACCATCCAACCATAAGTCGACACTTGTCGAATGACTGAGTACGTAGACGTAAAGTGCTCAAAACGAGAGATTTTCATGTGTTTGGCGCAAAGGAGTGCTGAAAGCCTGAAACTGAAGAACTATAAAATGCAAAACGGACATTTTCAGAGTAGACGGCTCTCTTATCTCATTTTCTATTCCCTCTCTCAATTTATAAACCATTTGGTCCATTATCTGTTTTCGACGACTTTCTCTCTCTAGAAGACTACTTTCTCTCTCTTCCTTTCTCTGAGTTCATGTTTTTGAACTATTCAAGACATGTTTTTGAACATGACCTCAGGAACAGAGACTTAAATAGTTCTCTCTCTAAGCTGAATTCCAAGAGCCCAACACGTTTTTGAACTTTTGCTTTGCTTTTTTCTTTTGTTTCAGTTATTGAACTGACAGAAAGAAGTTTAAAGGTTCAAACTTGAGGTGCGTTTGATCTTCTTCTTTGTCATTTTGGGTCTATATTGCTGTTTTTGCATTTATTTTGTATTCTGGTTTTGTGCTGATTTTTGCTGACTCTAAAAGTTGGATTCTCTACCCAGTGAGAGGGAATTTTTTTGGGTTCTGATGATTTTTTATAACTGTTTTGTAGCTTAATGATTCTTTTTATTTTATTTTTTCATTAACTTGGGCAGTTTTCCATGAAAATTGTTTACTTTGGCCATTGTTCTGGGTTTTTTCTCTGTGGGAAATTTTTTAATATTTCTTCAGGAAGTAGCTTCTCTGCTTCATTTTTTTTTCCTGTACAGTTTGAAAACATTGGATAACAAATTCATATATTTGCCTGTTTCAGCCAGAAAACAGGGGATTAGTGAATCTTCTAAGGTTGGGAAGTTGAAAAAATTCGTACCAACCATGTACTCTTGCAATTTTTGTGAAAACTTTTCGTACCTATGGTAATATTTTCTTTCAAAGTTATAACTTTAACGAAGAAATAGAAAAATTTTTAAATTTTTTCTGTTGCAACTATGATCTATAGAATTATAATTTTCTTCCAGATTTGATACATCTAAAATTCATACATAGTTATAATTTTTTTTACAAGATTTTATTACAAAGTTGCAACTTTTACAACAAATTTTCGTAAAAACTTGCAAAATCTCTTTGCATGTACCAATACCAAAACAATAAATAAACCAAAAAAGAAAATATTGGGGAGTACATGAAGCCTTATTTTTTTTGCCATCTTATTTATTTATTTTCACCCCACAGAAGCTGGGGATTATTGTGATGAGGCCTTTTAGTGAGGTCAAAGTATGAAAAGCTCATGTCTTTTACTCCTGTTTCTAAGATTTTATATATACTATTTTATATAGTTTTTATTCTCTATCTGTAAAAGGTGTAAATGATTCCTTTGATTCTTGTAATGCTTTCTGATTGCAGAGAAGACAATTTTAGCGTTGGTTAGTTGAATATAGTTTGGGAATCTTCCTCTGTCTTGCTTGAGCTTTAAGTATCAATTCCTTTCAATCAGAATATCCCTATCCTTTTCTTCTTTCTTTCTTTCCTCTTTTCCTGGAATCCCTTTTCTAAAATCTATTATTGCAACCAATTCAAAAGTTCTTTATAAGTATATCTAATATTTCTTATATTATTAAAGAATTTTCAGTTTATATTAAACACCTTCGTTGATTAGACTCTTGAAAGCATAAGAGAACTTCAGTATCAGATTAAGTTTTGTGAGTATCTGTTGGTATAGTATCTTATAAAACATGTAAAGCTTCTAGATTTAATTCTGTTGGAAACTAAATTCTCTTGAGCTTTGACTCTTGAAATCATACGGTTAGACCTTAAACTCTTTCTTTTCTCAGGCATAACTTGTCTCTGCTAAATTTTTGCTGGAAAAGCTACTTTTGGCAATGAGCAATCTCAAGCTAGGTGTTGAAGTTGTGGGTGCGCATGACCTTATGCCCAAAGATGGGCAGGGTTCATGCAGTTCTTTTGTTGAACTCCATTTTGATGACCAGAAGTTCCGGACGACAACTAAGGACAAAGATTTGAATCCTGTCTGGAATGAAAGCTTCTTCTTCAATATCTCTGATCCAAGCAAGTTACCACACCTCACTCTTGATGCCTGCATCCATCACTACAACAAAAGCAACAATTCCAAATCCTTGCTTGGCAAAGTCCGTCTCACGGGAACGTCATTTGTCCCCTATTCTGATGCTGTTGTTTTGCATTACCCTCTCGAAAAGAGAGGCGTTCTTTCTCGGGTAAAAGGAGAGCTTGGTTTGAAGGTTTTTGTCACAGATAATCCTTCTATAAAATCCTCAACCCCTCTTCCGGATTTGGAGTTTTCTATCAATACAGAACAAAATCAGGGCCAAGATCATCAAACACCGGTATCATTCCCAGATCCTGTCCTGAAAACCGTTGGCCGGAAAAAGGCTGAGAAAAAGAACACATTTCATAGCATTCCTGATTCAAATAAAGAAAAAAAGGAGTCTTCTTCCTTGCCAGCAGCCGCGCAGCCAACCATAAACTATGGGATGAATGAGATGAAATCAAATGCGCCTGCTTCAAAAGTTGTTCATGCATATGCAGGTTCACCAGCTCAGCCTGCTGAGTTTTCTGTTAGAGAGACAAGTCCTGTTCTTGGAGGGGGACAAGTTGTTCGCGGGCGGGTTATAAGTAGCAAGAGGCGGGCCAGCACCTATGATCTTGTTGAACCAATGCAATACCTTTTTGTGCGGGTTGTAAAAGCTCGTGACCTTCCATCAATGGATGTCACTGGGAGCCTTGACCCATATGTGGAGGTAAAAATTGGAAACTACAAAGGAAAAACCAAGTATTATGAGAAGAACCAAAACCCAGAATGGAACGAGGTTTTTGCCTTCGCGAAGGACAATCTGCAGTCACATGTCCTTGAGGTTGTGGTTATGGACAAGGATAGATTATTGGATGATTTTGCAGGAACAGTTCGAATAGTTCTTCATGATGTTCCTACCCGTGTTCCGCCTGATAGTCCATTGGCACCAGAATGGTACCGGCTCGAGGACAAAAAGGGAGAAAGGAAGAAAGGAGAGCTGATGCTTGCTGTCTGGTTTGGCACACAAGCTGATGAGGCTTTTCCTGATGCTTGGCATTCTGATGCAATCTCCCCCGGTGGAAGCACCGCGGCTGCCTATACTTATATTCGGTCAAAAGTTTACCATTCTCCGAGATTATGGTATGTAAGGGTTAAAGTAATCGAGGCTCATGACTTAGTTGCATCTGATAAGTCTCGGTTTCCAGATGCATATGTTAAGGTGCAGATTGGTAACCAGATTCTGAAGACAAAACCAGTTCAAACAAGAACCATGAACCCGCGTTGGGATCATGAACTAATGTTTGTTGCTGCCGAACCTTTTGAAGAACATTTGGTCCTTTCGGTTGAAGATCGTGTTAGTACAAACAAGGATGAAACAATTGGGAATGTTGTTATTCCTTTAACGACAGTCGAAAGGCGCACTGATGATAGATTCATCCGTCCCAGTTGGTATAATCTTGAAAAATCCGTCTCATCTGCCATGGAAGCCGAGCAGAAGAAGAAGGAGAAAGATAAGTTTTCAAGTAAACTTCATCTCAGTGTCTGTCTTGAAGGTGGATACCATGTACTTAGTGAGTCAACTTACTATAGTAGTGATCTCCGCCCCACGGCGAAGCAGCTATGGAAGAGTCCAATTGGTATTTTGGAACTCGGCATTTTGAATGCTCAAGGAATTATTCCCACAAAAACAAGAGACGGGAAGGGGACATCAGATACATATTGTGTAGCAAAGTATAGCCAGAAGTGGGTGCGTACTCGAACCATTGTTGATAACCTGAATCCAAAATACAATGAGCAATACACTTGGGAAGTTTTTGATCCGGCCACAGTTCTCACTATTGGGGTATTTGATAATGGACAGATTGATGGCTCAAATGGAAATAACAAAGATTCAAGAATTGGCAAGGTCCGAATCCGGATCTCAACTCTTGAAGCTGGTCGTGTTTACACTCACTCTTACCCATTACTAATGTTGAATCCTTCTGGTGTGAAAAAGATGGGGGAATTGCACTTGGCTATTCGCTTCTCGTGTACCTCAGTAGTTAACATGATGCGTTTGTATTTCAGGCCCCATTTGCCAAAAATGCACTATGTAAAACCTTTAAATATTGTGGAGCAGGAGAAGCTGAAACACCAGGCTGTCAACATTGTTGCAGCCCGGCTTAGCCGGGCAGAGCCGCCTCTCAGGAAGGAGGTGATCGAGTACATGTCCGATGCGGATTCCCATCTGTGGAGCATGAGACGCAGCAAGGCGAATTTCTACCGCCTGACGTCAGTTTTCCAAGGAGTGCTCTCAGTAGGAAAATGGTTGGGAGAAGTTGCTACATGGAAAATTCCTGCTATAACAGTTTTGGTCCACATTCTTTATCTTATTCTTGTTTTTTACCCTGAATTTATCCTGCCAACCATTTTCCTATACTTGTTTGCAATCGGCTTGTGGAATTGGAGGTTACGGCCAAGATATCCGCCTCATATGGACACCAAGATCTCTTGTGCTCATGCTGTGACATCAGATGAGCTTGATGAGGAATTTGATCCGTTTCCAACCACAAAGAGCGCAGATATTGTCCGTTGGAGGTATGATCGGCTAAGGAGCTTGGCCGGGCGGATTCAGAGCGTCGTTGGAGACATAGCTTCCCAAGGAGAAAGGATTCAAGCACTTTTAAGTTGGCGTGATCCGCGCGCCACTGTTATATTCATGACATTCTGTTTTGTGGCTGCTGTTGTGTTGTATGTGACACCATTGCAGATCATTCTTCTTTTCGCTGGGTTTTACTTCATGAGGCATCCTAAACTCCGACATAAGACGCCGGCAGCACCAGTTAATTTCTTCCGCAGACTTCCGGCTTTGACAGATTGCATGTTGTAGATGTACAATTGTTTTTCTTAGACATTTTGCTGCTGCTGCCAATGCTTGGGTTTTCTCTGAGGGCTGTTTTGTGATGAAGGTTGTTCTTGAGCCATGAGAGTTGATACAAATGTATACATTCTGTGGGAAATTGTAATATAGATATGATGTTTTAGGTGCTGTTGTTATATATAATGGGATCAGATCAGTGTCTGTAGTCTGTACATCAATTTATAGGTTTCACAGTGCAAAACATAGGCATTAGCAGTCTAAACAGAGTTTTGTTTATTTACAGCCTCTCAAGTCTTGAGGGCAAGATTGATAATGGATATGTAGAGCATGTTACTAGTTTCTTTAAAAACTTATGATAGTATTTACAAATCACTTGATTCTCCAAAATCATTGGTAGTGAAATTCGAACTTAAAGGTATAAGAAATCAAAAACAATAAACTTTACCAATTGAAAATAAACAAGTATTAGAGGTATAATTGTAAATCATGATCAAACCTAGGGAGACATTGGTTTATGCATTCCTCATAGCTTGATTTTAGGAATATATATATATATATATATATATTTTTTTTTTTTGCTATCTTTTTTAGATAACCACTTAATGTTCCAACTAGAAAGATCAAATGATTTTTCTCATTCAATCAATTGGGAGGCTCATTACTTCAACTAATTCTATGTTTTTCCCATGGATCTCTTAGCTGTTGAGAGGGTTGCCCAGAAATAGTATATAAGGTGTATGTGGTAAAACTTACATGTAAACCAAATATAAAGATGGCTACTAAGGTTGTTGATTCATTGTTGTATAATTTCTCACAATGGATCTAGGATAAGATTATTTACACCAAAATGGTATACAAAGTCAATAGATCTTAATAAACCCAAAAACACATAATAGAATTTATGATTACACAAACTGTTGAGAGTAGGTCTATATCTAGTCAGTTATTAAAACCATTAAATTCAGAATATAGTAAAGTAGCTCCTCAGTAAAGAATGACTCCCTTAATGGGTGTTACAATGGCTCTATTTGCAATATTTTTATCTATTATTTTGGAGGTTTATAATTCTTTTATTTTACTAGATGAAATTTAGATGAATTAGATTCACAAGAACCAACTAACTAGCTCTTCAAAAAAGGATTTGATCTTATATTATACTTTTATCTCATTCGACTTAGGTTTGATACTCTAACCCTTGAAGTTCTGTTTCTGTATTTCCAGATCATGCGTGTGTGACTTGTCAGAATTGATTTGGTTGACAGTCCAGAGAAAGGACCCTCATCTTTAATAAAGATGATTTTACTTTATCATATGTTTATTCAAGTATTTGGAATACAAAATAGATAATAGATAAAAATATATTCTAAAGTATTAGAACCATGATTTATGTTTAATTTTTAAGAAAAATATACTTTGTCCATTTGTGATAATTTATCCATCCGTGATTTAAAGTGTCATAAAGAGACAATATATAATTTGTATAATTACACGTCACCAATTTGTTCTAATTTTTTATTTAAATCTAACAGATTTTGTCGCTTCTTAATTAGTTATAATTTGATCCTAATTACACCCTATGGTTTCCAATTTCTCATTTTTTTTCCTAAATCCAAAACTGAAGAAATTTTATAGAAACCAAAGGTAAATTTTTTTAAGGTTTCGAATTTAAGCAAAAGAGTAAATTAGGAATACTTGGGGTGAAATTAGGGTCAAATTAAGATTAAATAAGGAGTATATGACTATTATATGAGAAAAATCTGTTAGATTTGGATAGATAATTAGCACAAGTAGGCAAAATATTAATGATGCAAACTGTGTGTTTCCTATTTGCGACACTTTAAATTATGAATAAATAAATTGAAATTAGAGTTATATCACAAGTAAATATATAAAGTATATTTTCCCTTAAATTTTAGACCTTGCAATTATACTTCAAAAAATGTTCCAATGAGTTAGAAGGAATGTTTTAAAAAATGGATTGAAAATCAAACTAGAAAGGTTATTAGATCATGATTTGATTGATTAAACTAATAGTTGAACCAAGATGATGTTATAATTAAGAAATTAAATATATTAAATTGAATTATATAAAAAATAATTATCATATAATATATTTTGTAAATTTAAGTTTGTAATACAATAAAACTTTTATAAATTAATAATCGACAAATTAATAACATTTATTAAATAATAATTTTTTGGTCTCGACTTAGACTAATGAGCTAAATTAATAATTTCTATAAAATAATAAGATAATCATTTTTTTTAAAACCTTCCATAACTCCTTAGTCCCATTCATATAATAAATTAATAATTCATTAAAATTACATATCATATCTTCCTAAAATAAGAGTCTATTGTTATTTATTTATTTTATTAAATTTTAAATCTAACTGAATCTCATCTTTAATTTTTCTTATTGTATCTAAAAGCTTTGGAATTGAATTCTTATATTATAATAAGAAATTATAAAAAGTTATAAATGCTTTGAAGGCTTCATTCCATGTAATAGGCTCCAAATCTATTGTATCATCCCCAGCTTCATCATCAACAAGATTTTCAGTGATGCTAGCAATAATTTCTTTTAAACTCAAGACCTTTGAACTTGTATCATTTTTACCAAGATAATCTAATAGATAATTTACATCCATTTTATTATAGTAGCCCAAATCATTTATTATTGTCTTAAGTTTATCAATATCTTTTTCATTTAAAAGATCATTTAAGTTCTCTGAGACCATTTCTTCCACAGAATGAATTTTGTAATATTGAAAATAATTGACTATTGTCTTTGCATGAAGATTTGTTATCCAAGTTGAGACTACAAGATTAATTGCATCCAAAATATTTATCTTTTCTAAATTGTTTTGCTATAATTCATAGAACTCCAAAAGTTTACAATAAAATCTTTTACAATAATGCATCTTGAAATTTCTTATTATCCTTGCATCACATGATTGTATTTTTGATAACATGCTGGGTGGCAAAAAGAATAACTCAACATTTTGTAATCCTTCAATATTCTTTAGATGGGTTGGACAATCATCTATCACAAAGAGAATTTTTCTTTCTTGCATTTTGTTGTCAAGCAATCGAACATATTCCTCACAAAGTATTGCAGTTATCCATGATCTTTTATTGACATGATATTGAGAGTTCAAAGAATTTACGTTTACAATTTTGAAGTAACATGGTTTTGCATACTTTCCAATGATTCATAAAGGAATTTTTTCTGAGCTATCTTCATTATAACAAATAACAATTGTAAACCTTTTTTTATTCTGTTTTTTCCTTCAAGATGCACTGTTGCAAGAGAGTGATCATGTTGCAACCTATAAAACAATCCTATTTTATCCATATTAAAAACATCTTTCATGGTAAATTGATATATTTTTCCCCTTTTAGACTCTAATTTCTTCTCCATATCTTGTATATCAACTGGCCCGTTTTCCTTAAAATGTTAAAATAATTTAATTTTATGTCTTAACTTAAACTTCTTAAGTTAGCCTCGAGACAAGTTGAATTCTAAAATCTTTTCAAGATTTAATATTTTCATAATCTTTTTTGTCTTTTCCAAAATTACCTCACCTGTTTTATTCACACGATCTTGATATTGAATAAACCACTCATAAATAGTCTTTTTTATGTTTGGAAACTTTGATAGTTTGTGCCACTTAGGCTGACCACTTTTTTCTACATTAAATAAGAGATACTCTGATGATGATTTCAGTGTATTTGATATTATACCTTAACAATTGTCAAGTGAAAATTTTCAAAAATCTATTGTTGCAATTCTTTTTGACTGCATGTGGGATGCTTTCTACTATACTCACATAATACTTTACGCATTTGATCAGTTATGGTTGATTTACGAACACTTTTTAGATAAGAAGCCATATTTTAACAATAACATATAAGAAGATTTTGTGTTTGTTTATTATATAAGAAGACTTCTTGGTTACTTATATATATAATATTGTTAGTATGATTTATTGTATACATTTAATAAAATAGAAGTGGACATGTATCATTTCATATTCTTTAGCCTTTTGGACCTCTTGATAATAGAAAAATGATATTAGTTACATTGATTAATACAATTAAATTATACTTGTAAATCAAGTAGATATGGATTAATTTATATCCCTTAGACTTTTAGCTTACTTTTATTAATAGAATAATTTATAATTTTATAAAATAAAATAAATTTTTAATTAATTAAATGAGTGTTACTTTGAATTGTAAGTACACTCAATAAATTAATAAATTATTAATTTATTAACTATTAATTTATTGATTAAATAATACTTTTTTAAATTAATAGAATTTGTATCATTCCAAGGTTATTAATTTATATAAATTTTACTGTACATAAGAACTCATTAATATATCAAATAAAAATTATTATAAATTTTATAAGAAATTAATAATTAACAAAATATTATAGTTGTGGATCATCTATTTAATATATTTTCCAAAAACTTATTTTATAATTAAAAAAATATAAAAAATCCAATTTGAAGGCAAAATTTTAAAGAATAAAAAAATAATCAAATTTTAAAAATTAATTTTAATTCATCAATTTTACCCAATTCTTCTGGTTTTAACTGGTTCGATCCGATTTGATAACAAAAATAATTTTATGATTGAATCAAATCATTATACATACTAATTCCTAATTAATCTGGTTTGATTTTCTAATTATTGGTTAGAAGATATAAGTATAAAGATTTATAGTCTTTCAAATTTAAACTAACACTTCTCTTTATTTTGATCAAAGGACAAACAGTCTTTTTCATTATATCAATTTATTGAAAAAAGTGATGATTAAACAATTTTTACCCGTGAGATTTATCACACAAAAAATATGTATTTGGATGAATCAGATTAATTTAATACGTCAATTATTAAAGTGCATGGTGCATTTTTTTTTTTTTGAAAAATGAATATATATTGTTTGTACCAATTAACTAATGCTGAATGAAAAGAGTGGTGCTACCGGATTAGGAACACATTTATCTCAAAATTTTTAAGTCACACGTTTTCACAAAGTGTGAAGATTAAACAGATTGATTATTCAGGTGAATTCATGAGTCTGCTTCTATTATTTTTTAACGAAAATGTTAAAAAGAAGTGACATTTAACTATGAAATTGTCCCCCAAAGTATAGTTTAGGCTGTTCCTCATTGACAAGAAAGTTCTGCATGTTTATTTTTCTACAAATAATTATTTTTTTCAATAAAATTTAAGTTTCTAATATTTCATTCGTCTTTGTACACTCTACCTTAAAATTTTGTTTACTCTAATTTATTATTATTTTTATTTGACAAGAATAATTACAAATTTATGTTTTCCTAAAAGTTTGAGTTATGTTATTTTTAGGGTCACTGTTATTTTTTAAAAATATTTGATAAAAGACATGATAAACCTAAAATTCCTTGAAGTGATTAAAAGTTATTACCATTATTTTTTTTTTGACATGATATTTACCATTATTTAAAACTAATATTTAACCATCTATTTGGTATTTTTATAATCTCATCATTTTATATTTTATTTTATTTTATATTGTAATATTTATGGTAAATTTTACGGAAACCATGAAAAAAAAAAAAATTAAGCAGCTTGCTGCACACACTTCACCACCACTATCTCAATCAACATTTTTCTATGTATAGCGCCAAATCCTACGGATCGAGATGGACTCGGGCAGGGTCTAACCGGGTCGGGTTCTACACTGTAGAAGCAAACCTAATAAACCCCTCCAAAATCCCCTCTTTCCTCCTGCTCTTCCGCTGGTTACCGTTGCTGTATCTTCTTCTTCAACCTCCATTCCTAGGGTTTACCAGTAAGAAACCTCAGTTCTAGCAAGTGCTCCTATTCTGTGCATGGTAGCTTAGCCAACGATGGAAATTGATAGAAATGATGGCCGTTCGCCAAATCAATTGAGGCCACTAGCTTGCTCTCGAGGCGTTCTCAATCGCGCCCATGGCTCTGCTAACTGGACTCAAGGTTCTTCTTCCACGTAGAAGTTTTATCTTCGATTTTTTTTTTTGTCTCATATTTCCTCATTTTGTGATTTGTCCAATTTTATATTATGTTTATTTTAAATTGTTTTTCTTGTAAATAGTAAAAATAAGTTGGGTTGAAAGTGTTGTTTTTTTTTTTTTTTTTTGGTTTATTTGTTCTGCAGGAGAAACTAAAGTTCTTACGGCTGTTTATGGACCCAAAGCTGGAACTAAGAAGAATGAAAATCCGGAAAAAGCTTCTATTGAAGTTATATGGAAGCCTAAGACTGGACAGATTGGTAAGAATTTTTATGTTCTTTCAATTTTGTGTGGCAATTTTATTTCTTAATTGGTTTTAATTTTGTTTAAGTATAGCTTGTGTACTACAGCTAGGATTTACCATTTACTTTATTCTATAAGCAGAAGACACTAGTTTCACAAATCCATGCTCGTGGTTGTATATAAAACTGATTCGGAATGTGGCATGAATTGGACTCTCTTGGATTTAGTTTATTTAATTTGGTTACTTATTATCATTGATTAGGAAAACTGGAGAAGGAGTATGAAATGATACTGAAAAGAACTCTGGAAAGCATTTGCCTTCGAACCATGTATCCAAACACCACAACTTCAGTTATAGTCCAGGTGAGTTTTGTTGTTTCCCCTGAATATAAGGCCTTGTGAGGCAACTTTTTTATTCCTTTTTCTTTTTGTTTGTCTCTTATGTACTTTAGAAATAGTAAATCAATATAAAATCTTTAATGAAGGCACAAGCATCTTCTGATATTTTAAAACTGTTTGCAAGTAAGCCAATAGCAATGGGAAGTCCCAATAGTTTTTTCTGTTTCCCATTCACTTCTTCATGAAGATATGCACAAAAAGAATGCAACTAAATATAAATTTTTAGATGCAAATTTGCTCTTATGTGCACACTTTCTGGACTTATGTTTCATTCAACACTTGAGGGATGCATCTGAATATAAGTTTGAAATGCGACTCTGATCTTCTATAAACAAAAGGAAAAAGCAGAAGTTAGCGTAAGATTGAAATAATCTGTTACAGTGTGTACGGATTGTAATCAGTAGTTACTAGTGCTATTGACTTGTCTTCAACGTGAATGTTTGTGGCTGACATTCATTTAAGGAAAGTAATACTGGTGCCTTTATCATCAAAGTTCAATTTAAAATTTTTTCAATTTTATTGTTCAGTTTTGCATATTTAATGCCATGCCATTGTTTGTGTCTTGAATTTTTGTAATGATGGATTAGCTTATTGGCACTTCCTTCAGTTCAGTTAGGTTTCAGGGTATGTATTTTCCTAGTTATGTGCAGAATTTTTTTTTACTTTCTGGACTATTGTATTGCAGGATTGAATCCTCTGTGTTTCTACTGCAGGTTGTCCATGATGATGGGGCCGTATCCTACTTTAATATGTAAATCCATTATGACATATAACTGTTTCTTTGAGATTATTATGTTGTCTGTTTTGACTGCAAGCTTAAGTTGACTGTTTGCATGTTTTCATTGTTGTGGACTGTGATTCTGATCTTCCTTCATGCATCACTTAGGATTTTAGTCTGATAGTGAATCAAATATGGCACATTTTTGCTTTCATGTACATTGGAGAGTATTTGGAAGGAAGGGAAGGAAAGTGGATTAATCACCAATGTACTATAATTAGCCTTTGTCTTAAACTTTCATTTTCCTTCCTTTCAAACCTTCATTTTATGGCTCATTCTTGACTCTCATTGTTCTTCCTTTTGAATCCTCAATTTTTTTTTTTTTCATGACATATGAGAACCATCCTTCAATTTCTCAGGCTTTTCTTTGAATAGAGGTTTTTGACAGGAAGAAATATATGGGTGGCAATAGAATAAACCTTAACCTTTTCCGTCTTCCAACATTTAATGTGTTTCTGCAATTCTGTGCTAATGTTCCAATGCTATTATTGTTCATTGACTCTATTCAGGTGCCAATGACCATCTTAGGATTATAAAGGATTATGCATGTTACCAATGTTGTAAGATATATGCATATCCAATTTGATCTCAACCTAAGAAGAATAATATTTTCATATA
Source organism: Saraca asoca (assembly GCA_026873985.1). Classification (NCBI taxonomy): domain Eukaryota; kingdom Viridiplantae; phylum Streptophyta; class Magnoliopsida; order Fabales; family Fabaceae; genus Saraca; species Saraca asoca. The sequence goes on along the minus strand of JANHAO010008405.1, from coordinate 356 downwards.
TATATATATTATGCTTCTGGATTTTTTGTTGCTTTAGCTTGACTTAAGTTGTAGCTTCTTCCATGTGCCATAAATGCAGCCTGTGCTGCTCTTGTGGATGCAGGAATTCCTCTCAAACATCTTGCTGGTGATCGAGATTTCTTGGTTATTATCTAGTAGTTATTGATGTCACACTGTTAAAAGAATCATGACTTTATTATGCTTGTCTTTCCAGTTGCAATATGTTGTTGTGTAGCAGAAAATGGTTATGTTATACTGGACCCCACTAAACTTGAAGAGGAGGTAGTGGAATCTTTTCATCCATTATTAACTGTTAATTTGAATGCATATGTTGTTTATTGTATTATGTAAGCCAA
>JANHAO010008404.1:0-19256 GCA_026873985.1 Saraca asoca | reverse complement strand
GCTTCCCTAAAGGTTAGTGGAGCTTCCTTATAAGCTTATGAAGCTTTAATTGTCCAAAACCAACATGATCCAGGGTGGATTTGCTTGATCCGATTAATTTTTGAAAAAGTTTTGAAATTCTGACCACCGGATATTTCCAGCAGGACTATCCTTATCCAATAGCCCCACCTAGTGGCATTAAGGCCATGAGTGCATCAAGAAATGTCTTACCTCAATTTGTAATGTCTACAAGCCCTCACTATTTGAGTTTGGTGGGAGAGGGGGAGGTAGAGGATCGATTAGTAGAGGTCATGGTAGTGGACAGGGAGCTATTACTAAGGTATATGCCTTAACTAGGCAGGATGCCCAAGCTTCCAATGTCATAGTTACAAGTACTTTATCAGTTGACTTTGTCCCAGCTTCTATAATATTTAATCTGGGTGCTACTCACTCATTTATCTTGACCTATCTGGCATTGTGGCTTACTAGATCTCAACTCTCTTTAGAATCACAACTGTTGGTGTCTACTCCCTTGGGCCAGACATTGACCGCTTGTGACATGATTTTTTCTTATGAAATTGATGTTTGTCAAACTATTTTACTTGTTAACTTGATTGTTTTAAACATGGTTAATTTTAATGTTAGCTTGCATATGGATTGGTTATCGACACATCATGCATGCGTTGATTGTCATGATGAACTAGTTAGCTTTCATGTACTAGATAGGGAAGCTCTGTGCTCCAGGGAGATAGGAGTGATGTTCCTATTAACCTTACTTTCACCTTAGGTGCCAGAAAGATGATTAAGAAAGAATGTGAGACTTATTTGGCATATGTCTGGGACATAGAACTAGTAGAGCAAAAGGTGAAAAATGTACTTGTGGTTCATGAGCTCTTGGATATCTTTCTTGAGGAACTACCTGGGATGCCACTGGAATGGGAAGTTGAATTTTGTATTGATATTATTCTTAGAGTTGACCCCATTTCTATTCCACTGTATTAGATGGCACTATATGAACTGAAAGAATTGAAAGTGCAACTGCAAGATTTAGTAGACAAGCATTCGGCCTAATACTACACCATGAGGAGCTATTGTGCTATTTGTAAAGAAGAAAGATAAGACTTTAAGACTGTGCATTATTACAAGCAGTTAAATAAAGTCACAGTGAAGAATAAATATCCACTACTAATAATTAATGATCTGTTTGATCAACTCCCAGGTGCCTAGTACTTTTCTAAGATCGATTTGCATTTAGGCTATCACCAATTGCGAATCCAAAAGGAGGATATCCCAAAGATTGCTTTTCACACTTGGTACGATCATTATGAATTTTTGATGATGTCTTTTGGATTGACTAATGCTTTGGCAACTTTCATGGACATGATGAATAGGATTTTCCAACCTTTCTTGGATCAATTTGTAATCTTGTTCATTGATGATATCTTGGTGTATTCTTGTAGTGAGTAGGCCCATGAGCAGCACCTTAGAATAGTTTTGCAAACTTTGAGAGAGCATCAACTATATGCCAAATTTTCAAAATGTGAGTTTTGCTTGTCTAGTGTAACTTTTCTAGGACACATGATTTCTAAGGAAGGTATTAATGTAGATCCTAAAAAGGTAGAAGTGGTCCAAAATTGGCCTAGACCCACCTTAGTGATTGAAATTCATAGCTTTCTGGGATTGGTTGAGTATTATAGCCATTTTGTGAAAGACTTTTATCAAATTTTGGCCCCATTAACCAAGTTGACTTAAAAGCATGCTAAATTTTATGGTCTAACTCTTGTGAAGCAAGCTTCTAGTGACTTAAGGAGTGTTTGACCAAGGCACTGGTGTTGGCCTTACCTACCAGTAGTGGTAACTATATTATTTATTGTGATACCTCTAGGATTAGCCTTGGGTGTGTTTTGATGCAGCATAGCATGGTCATAGCCTATGCATCAAGGCAACTTAAGAAATATGAACAAAATTATCTTACTCATGACTTGGAAATGGCTACAGTGATATTTGCATTGAAGATTTGGTGCCATTATCTGTATAGTAAGAAGTGTGAGATCTACACAGATTATAAGAGTTTAAAGTATATCTTTGAGCAGAAAGACCTAAACCTAAGGCAATGTCATTGGATGGAACTAGTAAAGGACTATGACTACTCTATCTTGGATCATCTAGGCAAGGCCAATGTAGTAGCCGATGCATTAAGTAGAAAATCTGTGGGAAGTCTTGCTCATATTGATGTTCATAGGAGGCTGATCATTTAGGAGAGGCATGACGTGGAAGCTTGTGGAATCCAATTGCAAAATTGGAGCCTAGGATATTTATGGCATATATGCAAGTACAATTTCCACTTATTGATCAGATTGTGACTATGCAGGATCAAGATATGGATATAAATAGGCTGCTCGATAAAATGAAGAGAGAACCAAGCTCAGGCCTGACAAGAGATGACCAAGGAGCCTTAACTTACCATGGATGCATATGGTTGCCTAAAGTTGCTAATTTGTGACAATGACTCATGCATACAGCCTACTCTTCATCTTATGTTATGTAACCTAGTAACAACAAGATGTTTCAAGATTTAAAGATAGGTTATTAGTGGGAAGGTATGAACATGACATAGCAAACTTTGTTTCCCTATGTCTTACATGTTAGCAAGTTAAAGTTAAACACTAGAGACCTCCAGGCTTACATCAAAATCTGGAGATTCCTAAATAGAAGTGGGAAAGAGTTACTATGGACTTCCTTACTAGGCTGCTAAGAACTCCAAAGGGCTATGATTCTATTTAGGTAATTGTTGATCATTTAACCAAAAACACCCACTTTCTTCTAGTAAAAACCACTTATTTAGCCTATTAGTATGCCCAATTATACCTAGATTGGATTGTATTCCTACATGGAGTTTTGTTGTCAATTATATCCGATTGAGGTACCCAATTCACTGCATGATTTTGGAGATCCTTTTAAGAGGCCTTGGGGTCATAACATCATTTTAGCACAGCCTTTCACCCTCAAACCAATGGTTAGTCGGAGAGAACAATTCAAGTTTTAGAAGATATACTTTGGGCTTGTGTGCTAGAATTTAAGGGTAGTTAGGAGCATTATCTACCCTTGATTGAATTTGCTTATAATAACAATTATCACTTTGCAATTCAAATGGCTCCTTTTGAAGCACTGTACGAAAGCAAATGTAGATCTCCAATTGGATGGTTTGAAACAAGTGAGGTGAAGTTGTTAGAGCCAGATTTAGTGCAGGATGTAAATGAGAAAGTCAAGATCATCAAAGAAAAGTTAATAACAACTCAGAGCTGTCAAAAGTCTTATGCAGATAAGAGAAGAAGGGATTTGGAATTTCAAGTGGGTGACTAGGTGTTCTTAAAGATATCACATATAAATGGAGTGATGAGATTTGGTGAAAAAGGCAAGCTAAGTCCCCTGTATATAGGCCCATTTCCCATAATGAAAAGGATAAAAGCTGTGGACTATAAGTTAAGCTTACCTCTAGAATTAGAGAGCATCAATCGTGTTTTTCATGTATCCACATTGAAAAAATATGTCCTGGATCCATCTCACATCCTTCTAGAAATCCCAATTGAACTAGATAGTCATTTGACATATGAAAAGTGTCTTGTAGCTTTTGTTGACTGAAAAATCAAAAAACTCCACTCCAAAGAATATCCTTCTATGAAAGTACTATAGGAAAACCATGGTAAAGAAGAGATGACCTAGGAACTTGAGCCAATTATGAAGGACAAATATCCCCATCTATTTGAATAACTTATTGGTATGGACCCAATCTTTTTATGTCTTTGGAGCCTTATTTTCAGTAGTTAACCCAATATTTTGTTTTGACCCTGTACAACTTTGCTTATAGAATTTGAGGATGAATTCTTTTATAGGGGGAGAATTTGTAACACTTTAACAAATGAAATAAGCTAGTAGCTAGTTTATAAAAAATTTTATGTTGGAAATATATAATTTAATGTTTAGAATGCATTTATTGCTAGAAGAATTTGTAATCTAGAGGACTATAATGCATAATTTAAATTTTATGTTATGGCTAAAACATAATTTTTCCCCTTTCTGGTGGACTATAGTGGGAATTTAAGTGTTTTCCAAGGGCCAAAGTGTAACTTTCCCTTTTTGTTTTTCTTTTCCCTTCCTTTTTCCTTATTTTTAGGTGCTAGATTTTTTCTCTCTCCCTAAAGATCGATCTTTGCTTTTCTTCTTTGTCTTTCTCTAGCGTCGAAGCTACCACCACTCCTTTGGTGGTTCTTCTTTCTTTTCCTCCACTGATCATTCCTCAGCTCAGCTCCTTCATCCACTGCCAGCTACTTCATCTTCTTCTTTCTAGAAAACTTCTTAGCTTGAAGGTAGCAGTAGCTCCCAGCAATCACTTCCTTCAAAACTCTCTAATCAGTTGTTGTCAATCAGCTTTCTTCATCAGCAGCACTGTCTCATCCATGGAGCTTACCGGAGTAAGATGTGAGGTAGCTAAACTGCTTTATTGAAGGCTCCCCTATTCTGCCACCTCAGATCTCCTTTGTTTCTAACGATCTTTCTAGTTGCTATAGATCAACCCAACTCAATGTTGTGCTCCTTCTTCAGTTGCGACTGATCAATGGTGGTAGTTGCTCTACTTTAGCTCACTTCCTCTTTCTTCTTGATCAGCCTCAAGCTAGCTTGCCTCTTTTTTTGGCCACTTTGCTCATCGGTGCCACAGTGAGTGATGTGTTGACCCTCCTCTGGCTAGTGACACCTACCACTTTATCCTCCATAGATAGTCATTTTTTTCTTTGTCGATAATGTATTGTGGTTTTCTAGTCAGCCATTGTCACTTCCTTCACTAGCAATGACCGCCACCCATCACCTTTTAATGGCGGACGACTTTATTCTACCTTCTCCAAGCTTATCTGGCAGCACGCTCAAACCCTAATAGGCTACTAGATAGTGAATACCTTCTAACCCCTTCTTAACTTAGAAATTTCTTTTACATTTTGAATGTATCATTTTAGTTAGAAATTGATCCTAGATAGTTTTGATAGGTATTGGCTGCTAGGGTATCAATTTAGTGTGATTCAGGAAAAAGAAATTTGAGGTTATCTTGCTATTGAGGTGAATAGATAATCCTGCTCTTTTTGTGAATCTCATATTACAAAATTAGCTTTGTTACCTGGAATATCACAAATTTTTGAATATCTAGAATTTTAAAGGTAGTTTGCTTTGAAATTATAACTATATGTTATGTATATAGGAAAATGAATCACTACAGCATGCCTTTTCTTTTTATATTAATTACTACTTATAAAATTGGTGATTGAATCATTTCATTATATTGGATTTATGATATTTTTGAACTTTCAGCTACAAGAAATGATTGAGAATGTCTTTTAATCACTGAATTTATGAACTGATTGAAATTGCTCCTTATTCCTGAATACATACGGTAATATGACATATTTTGTTGACTGATTGTATTTTAAACCTGAATCCATTGGAAATTCTTTTATTAGAATTATATCTGTTGGAGGAATAAGAGGTGTATATCTGATTGGAGCATTAGGTGTATGATGATATTTGATATTTGTTAGGTATAGTTACCTTTAGGAATTATCCTTTGGATTTTAATTTAATTTAGAAAATCCAAGATCTTTTTGATACTGAATATTTGAAAATTTCAAAAGATCTTAATGATTTTCTTGTGTTTATATCCTGATGAATATTTCTCATAATGTTATACTCTATTTTATATTTTCTTATTGATTACTATATTTATTGACTTGATTCCTTTGATGAATTGAAGTTTTTGAATTTTTAGATTATTTTTAAACTGTTAATTTTATCCTTGCAGATGCATGTTTCACTACTTCAATTCTGAATATGAATTGCAAACTAAATTTTAGTTTTTTTGAGGGATTATTAGCTTACTGAGTTTTTGTGAAACTCACTTCATTTCCTTTCCTAATTTTAGAGCTTGAGTTCTCTCCCACCATTCACCCTCATCCACCAGACCTAGAGTCTGCTCCTTGATTTAGGAGATTCCTTTCTGTTGAGCTTAAGGGTATATTGATGGTGTGATTTTTTTTAGTTGGCATGGTTGAGATGTGCATGTGTCTTGTTGGGTTGTTGCCCAGTAGCTTGTATATATTGTGCTATCTGAGCTCTTATAGTCTTAGTGTTTACTGTATGGGGTTATGCGTAGGGCATGTTGCCCTCATTTGTTGTAATAGCCTAATGCCTTGGGGTTTGAAAAACAAAGGAAATTTTGCCTAATTTCTGTTAAAAATCTAATGAAGTATTTACTAAATGCATCCATATGGTATTATTTTATGTTAGAGTTATGTCACATTAGAAGGTTACTGTATTGTTAGGCTTGTAGAAGGTTTCCTATCAGTGACCCTTTACATTGGTCACGTGCTGTGGATCGAGGCGTGACACTTATATAAGATTAAACCAAGGAAATAGTAAGTATTTTGTTTTAAAGAAGTGAAGTTAGGCTAAAAATGTGGAAATTTCTAAAGATGTGATTAGAATTGTGAGTAGGATCATTAAAGAAATTTGAGTAGAACCACGATTAGGATTGAGAAGTTCAAGTGTGAAAGATTCAATTTGACTTGAGGAAATTCAATTAGAAATGTGAGTCTATTAGCAAAAAATGTGAAACCATTTGGGAAGTCCAATTAAAACCATGATCAGAATTGTGATCGAGATCAAAGAATAGGGTATAAAAATTTGATTCGAATAGCAGAAATCTAATACAAATTCTGATATGGATCATAAGAACAAAATGGTCGGATTTCCATGAGCATGATCATGAACCTAATTCAAAAGTTGTAATTTGACTGGCACGAGCTGGCATTGCATGACAGTAGTAGAAAAACAGGGGAAGTAACTTGTAATTCAACACTATACCATAGGATCTCAACATAACATGTTTTGAAAGCTTAAAATAAACTTCAAACTTAGCTATTTTAACAGAAAACTAGTTATTATGTCATTAAACCAACTTTACCACAAAATCACAAGAAAAACCCATTTTGTCAACTTGTACCAATAATCAATAGATCACAAGTAATAAACATTCTATAATTTACAAGAATGGTGAGAATTACCCATATGTGAATTGGAAACACAAGATCACTACTGATCCTACCACAAATCATCAATATTCTTCATAAACAAAGAGAAGAGCATATTAGCTTCTTGGCTACTTTGAAGTTTTTCTTTTAGCAAATAATTATACACCATTTGATTATGGTTTATGGTAGAGAAACAAGCTAAATATACAAGATTTAAGCTCTAAAACTTCAGAAAAATCACATGGGTTCTTGAAGTGAACAATAACATGTATAGTGACTGTAAACTTCAAAAATTTAGATCTTAAGTTATACTCAGTAAATTCATATGATTTTGATATTAAATTGAAAAGGAAGAAGAGAGGATTCAACTACAAAAATTTTAGAAAATAATCTAAAGAAGTAAGTCACTTACTTGAAGAGAGAGAGTGTGAGTGTAGAGAGAGAATCTAAACTTGAAGAAGAAGTAGGCTACATGGGTAGCAACTAGGAGAAACCAAAGAAAAAGAAGAGGAAGTCAGCCAGCTAGGGGCAAAATAGGAAAGAAAAAGTCAAATTCTTAACTTTGACTTCACTTAAAATATTTTTCTTTTTATCACTTTTTCCAATTTCTTCTACTTTGAGCCAAAAATTAACATATTCACTAATGGCAACCATAAAATTTTACCACAAATTAGTTAAATTAATTACTTTTATAACAACTATAATTTTACCCTTGTTGGGTACCTGTAGCCTTACTTTCAATTTTTTCGAAGTTTTCTGGAATTTAAATCCTAAAAACATGAATTTAATTTTTTGGGCATTCATGATGGAAACTTCGGTTATCTAAAAATTCCTAAAATTTATATAATCTATTTCTAATGTATTCAGACTCCTAGTAGCCGCAAATTATAATTTTGAAATTCTTAAAAAATTCAAATTTACCATTTTTAGATTTTCCCAAAGAGCCAATTTATTGTCGAAATTAACTTTTGAAAATTTGAGGTATTATGATTTCCCCCTTAAAAGAATTCATCCTTGAATTCTAGATGATGATAATAATTTAATTAGAATAATCAATGGTTGCAATTAATACTTTACTAAATAATTATTATATTCATCTCTTACTGAATAATCAAGGATATTTTTCTTGCATATCAGTTTCTAATTCCCATATAGCCTTTTATTCATCACGTCATCCCTATATTGCTTTAATCAGAAGTTCTTTGGATCTTATTTTTTGAACTTGTAGATCAAGAACAATCATTAGTTGATCCTCATAGGTCAAGTAGGTGTCCAATTGGATTGGTTCTTCCTTAATGATATGAGATTCATCCGATAGATATTTCCCCATCATGGAGATATGGAATACCAGTTGGATTTCTTGTATTTCATATGGCAATTCTAATTGATACACCATGGCACCCATGTGTTTGGAAAATCAAAATGGTCCAATATATCTTGGTGCCAATTTTCCCTTTTTACCAAATTGCATGACTTTTTTCATAGGGGATATTATAAGAAACACCAGATTATCGACTTCGAACTCTAATTCCCTTGTTCTTTTATTCAAGTATGACTATTGTCGGTCTTAAGCCACCTTCATTTGATCGTGGATCAATTGCACTTTTTCCATAGCATCTGCTATGAGGTTTGGACCTAAAAACCTTGCCTCATCAACTTCAAACGAGCTGATCAGAGACTTACACCTCATCCCATACAAAGCTTCAAATGGTGCCATTTGAATACTGGCTTGGTAGTTGTTATTATAGGAAAATTCAATAAATGGTAAATATTTTTCCTAACTTCTTTCAGACTCCATTACACATTCTTGGCATGTAGTCTAGAATTTGGATCATTCACTCTGATTGGCCATTAATCACAATTGAGTGCCCAATGCTTGCTGGAATGATTACCAAAAATAGGAAGTAAATTGAGTACCATGATCTAAGATAATCATCAGCGGCACAACATGCAAAGGAACGATTTGATCAAGATAAATCTATGCATACTAAGTAGCTGAATAATACCATAATCGAATCATAACCCTTTGGCGAATTTGGCAAACCAATTAGGAAGTCCATCATAATACCATCCCATTTTCATTCTGGAATCTTAATGGATTGATGTAAGCCTATTGGACATTGATGTTCTGCCTTCACTTATTGACATGTAAGGCATCTGGTCACATATTCAAGCACATCCCACTTCATTCCTTCCCACCAAAATACCTGTTTCAGGTCGTGATACATTTTAGATGCTCCCAAGTGCATTGTGTAAGAAGAATTATGAGCCTATTGTAGCAAATCATCATGAATACTTAAAGGAACCCATAATTGTCCTTTATTTTTAAGCACACTTGCCTTGTTGCCTACTTCTCCTTTTGTCTAAGAATAACATATTGTGGATCATGTTTTTGAGCTTCTTTGATGTGGTCAATCATCACCAATTATACTGTCATGTGGGCCAAAATCAAGGTCTAATATGGAACTTTTAGTTGCACTCCTAACTTTGCTAGTTCTAGGTAGAAATGTATTAATTTTTCTTCTCTCAAAAGAAGACAAGCCAATCCACTTGCTGATTTTTGACTTAACGCATCTGCCACTACGTTTACCCTTTTGGGGTGTTATAGTATCAAACACTCATAATCTTTTACCAATTCTATCCATCTTTGTTGTCAAAGATTAAGATCTTTATGTTTAAAGATGTACTTCAAGCTTTTATGATCAGTGTACATTTTAGATGTTTCTCTATACAGGTAATGCCTCCATATTTTCAATGCAAAGATTATAGCTATCATTTTCAGATCATGATTAGGGTAATTCTATCTATATTTCTTTAGTTGTCGTGATGCATAGGTAATGATTGTTCCATTTTGCATTGATGCACATCCCAATCTAATTCAAGAGGCATTGCAATACAATGCATAGCCGCATGCCCTTGAAGGCAATGCTAGCATCAAGGTCATCATCAAGCATTTTTTTAATTTTTAGAAGCTCTCTTCACAAACAGGAGTCCACTTAAATTGTACTTTTTTCTGAGTGAGCTTGGTCAATGGCACAGAGATCTTGGAAAAATCTCTAACAAACTTCCAATAATACCCAGCTAACCACAAGAAACTTCAAATTTCTATGACCATCATAGGTCTAGGCCAATTTTCTGTAGCTTTTACTTTCTGAGGATCAACTTGTATCCCTTCTTATGTCACTAGGCGGTTAAGAAATTTTACACTAGTTGCCTAAAGCTCACATTTGGAAAATTTCACAAACAACTTATGTTCTTGGAAAGTCTATAACACTATCCTTGAATGTTGATTATGCTCGTTCTTAGTTTTAGAATATGCCATGATATCATTGATAAACACAACCATGAATTTATCCAAAAATGGTTTGAAAATTTGATTCATTAGGGTCATAAAAGTGGGTTGGAGTGTTTATTAAACCATACAACATTACAAGAAACTCTTAGTGTCCATAACATATACCAAAAGCAATCTTGGGCACATCTTCTTTGCAAATCTTCACCCGGTGATAGCCCAATCTCAAATCTATTTTTGAGAAATACCTTGCTTCTTGCAACTAATTAAATATATCATTGATATGAGGAAGAGGAAATTTGTTCTTAATAGTTGCCTTATTCAACTGATGGCAATCAATGCACAACAATAATGATCCATCCTTTTTTTTCACAAAGAGCATGGGTGCTCCCCATGGCAAAACATTGGGATGAATAAAGCCCTTATCAATTGACTCTTGTAGCTAAGTTTTTAGCTCTTCAATTTCATTGGTGCCATGTGATATGGGGAATAGAAATAGGTTCCTTGTCAAACCCAAGGTCAATAGTGAATTTAATTTCCCAATCTAGTGGTACTCTGAGTAACTTGTTTGGAAACAAATTGAGGAATTCTCATATAACTAGAACCTTGCTCAAATTTGAAATAATTCAATCTAAGACAACCATTCCATACCTAGGATTACGTCATAATTAACCATTTCTAATACAACTAGATTCTTAAACACCTGTTTATCTCCTATTGTCATAGCATAATTTTTGAATAAATAATTAGCTAGATAAGTCTTACTAACCAGGGTCATCACTACTAACGGTGATTCCATCGATTTACTAGATTTATCTAATAAGTCAACAAATTTCTTTGCAATAAAGGAATGAGAGGCTCTAGGGTCAAACAATACCCGAGCTTGAAAATCATATATTTTCAAGATACTTGAGACTAAAATGTTTGAGGCTTGGGCTTCCTGCTTGGTAAGATTGTTTACCCTTATTGTGGCTTCATTAAGGTTTCTCCCTTAATTACTCTTCCCATTATTCTTACTAGACAACATTAGTACTCATACTAAAGTTATGGATGGTGTCATTGGCTAGTTCTGAGGTCTAGCTTGATAATTTGCACCATATCCAAAAGCACTAACACCTACAGGATATTCCCTCGCTCTATGACCTAGTTGATTGTACCGAAAACATCTAGTCAAATCCCTCCTACAAGATCCATAATTACTTGTGCTACAAATCTTGCACCGTGGTGTTTTAGCATTAAAGTTCCCTTGACTTTGAGATATACTCCTTCCATAGAATGGAACAGAAGTGGTTGACTAGTGGTTCTACCACATTCCTTCCTACTGATGGATTCTGTGATTGAGGTGGTCTAATAAAGCTTCCTCTCTACCCACTAGGTGGCATTCCCTAAATTGGGTTTGGCCTTCCGCTTGGCACAATATTACTTCCCTCAACTCGGACACTTTTCTTACTTCCAGATGATGCTTCCCTTTCATGATGCTCTTTAGACCTTAGTTCAACCTGTAAGGCTTGGTTCATAGCTTGTTGATATGTCATGTTTGGATGAACCTTGACACAATCAAAATAATAGTCATAAAGTACTTGCACAAATCTCTCTACCTTCATAGCCACATTGGAAATTAAATGAGTAGCATATTGGGAAAGTCGAGTGAATTGAGTACTATACTCACTTGCCATCAAGTTTTCTTGTCTTAAAATTTCAAACCTTCAGGCATTCGCTTGCCAAACACAGGGAGGAAGAAATCTATCAATGAAGGTCTCTTGGAATATTTCCCAAGTCAATGGCTCCACATTAGTAGTATGCCCCTCAATAGCTCCAACATACTAATAATATGCCAAATCATCTAAGTGGTACCCCACCAATTCGATCAATAAAGGTTTAGAACACTGCAACATCCTACCATATCTTTTAATTTGGTCCAGGAATTGATATAGAAAGAATCAATCCCTGTATATTGAGGTGCCTTCAACTTTAGAAACTCATGTACAATTCTTAGTCTATTCTTTTGTTCATTTTTAGTAAAAAGGGTTTGATCTCTTTTATTTTGCCTATTTCTATCAGACTCTCTATTTGGCCTTGATTCAAATTTTGGGTTAATGCATGTACCAAGCAATTTATAGCCCGCTGAACTAACCCATTGAGGGACTTTAGGATTGTTGTTGACTTCATAGCATAGACTATCTCTAATAGACTCCCCTCCATTATGAGACTTAGATTCTTGGCCTTATTACCTTCTAGTTCTTACTATAATTTACATTACAAAATTAGTCAGATTCTTAAGACATACAAAGGGTTCTAATTCAACTCTGATGACATGAACACATATTTCACCAAGTCAACAGGAATGGTATCAGCAATATTTGCTCCCAGCTACACACGTGCTACTGGTATGATTCCTATTAGCACTGGATAAAACCTCCATCACAACTGTACTCTAAATAATCTACATGTAAACCTATACTCACAGGTTCAACCTAAACCATTGCTCTAATACCAAGCATGTCTCATGACCAGCTTGTATACCAACCTTATTGTTAATAATCATAATCCTTTTCTCATTTATAATCATCTTCGTTTTCGCTAATATTTCACTTAAATCTCATTAGTTAACCCTAAGATAATAAACTATAGGGGAAAGACAAGCACATAGAGGATAAACATATTTTATAATTTATACTGGCATTGCCCAATAGGCACACACCAGGCTTAATATATGGTTTTGTAGTTTGCTTACCATTTTTTAGAAAAGAAAACAAGATAATCTTCTAACCTAAAAAAATCTGGATATCTTCCTAAAACTACCCTATGTCCTTCCAAAATAAGGCAATCAAAAGAAGTTAGATCAACGTATGTCTTATCACCATTTCAAAAGCATAGGTTAACATAACTAAGCCCTTCAACCTTTCTATTTACAAGTTTTTTTTTTCAAAAAGTCATCAAAATATAAGGTTTAATGGTAGATTGCTATGGGTCAAACCATCCTAGGGCCATCATGAGAAAGACATTGGGTGGCTCCATAGGAATGATCTCCACCTCGTGGAGTTCCTTACAACCTACCAAATTCAAAATAACAATGTAATGGACTCTAACCTCATAAATTCCTAGTAGACTTGTGATAGTGGTGGAGAATGTGTTTGATGTAATTTCCATTAGATCACTGTTCATGCTTACTTTTCAGTAGGAGGATTGATTGCAATTTCTTGAGATTTTGAAAAAAAAAGTCCATAGAATAGTGAGTCTAAGGCTTAGTGAGATAATGCATACAAAACCTATGAATTCATATAACCAAGGCCACAAATATATATAAACATCAATATCATATTCAAGCAATTATTTCTCATACTCAATCTCATACTTCTATCAGTAGATTTTAGAGACACGCCTTTAAGTGATTTCATATCACATTGTACCAAGTACATCATACTGAATTAGAGTTCTCAAGGCCTTAAGCCACTATTCTTTTCTATTATATTATCTAATATTATCATATCACATTTCAATATTTCTCAAAATGACAAACAAGTAAAAGCAAAATGCATAAGTATAATAAATCTCCTTGTTACTCTGGTCCAATCTTATCCCACACAATCTCAACCTTATCCTTCCAAGCCAACCTTATTCCAATCATTATATCGATTGCGTAGATCCAAGATCCAGTTCATTATTTCCCATCACAACCCATCATTCACATTTTAATTCTCATAAAAGCTTTTAAATATTCAATGACATCAATTTCATATTAGATACATCATCAAATTCACATCAACACATTCCATTATCATTCATGATATCATGTTCAAATCTGAATCTTATGAAAAGTATCAACATTAAGCAATACAGACCTCATAATAACTATACAATGACATTCTTATTCAATCACAATTCTAATCACATGAGTTACATTCAATTGCAAATGCACCATACATTCTTTGTTTCATCACATGACTATTATAATTAATTCTCATATTAATAATATATGTAGCTAATTGTTAAATTCAATAATATTAGATTATAATTACCTATTTAAGATTTCTTAGTTATTATACCTACTTTAGTAAGGCTTATATAAGATTTAAACCAAGGAAATAGGAAATGTTTTTAAAAAAGTGAAGTTACATTGAAAATGTGGAAATTTCTTAAGATGCAATTAGAATCATAAGTAGGATCATTGAAGAAATTTGGGTAGAATCGTGATTAGGATCAAGGAATTCAAGTGTGAAAGATTCTATTCGACTTGAGGAAATTCAATTAGAAATGCGAGTTTGCTCACAAAAAATGTGTAACCATTTGGGAAGTCCAATTACAAACACGATTAGAATCACGATCAAGATCGAAGAATAGGGTATAAAGACTTAATTTGAATCATAGAAATCTAGTTCAAATTGTGATTCAGATCTAAGAACAAAATGACTTATTTTGTAAGCATAATTGTGAATCCAATTCCAAAGCTGTGATTCAATTCGCACGAGCTGGTATTGCATGACAATAGCAGAAAAATAGGAGAAGTAACTTCTAATTCAACAATATACCAAAGGATCTCAACACAATATGTTTTGAGAGCTTAAAACAAACTTCAAACTCAGTTATTTCAATAGAAAATTAGTTATTATGTCATCAAGCCCATTTAGTCCCAACTTTACCACATAATCACAAAAAAAAAAAAACCAATTTTGTCAACTTGCACTAATGATCAATAGATCACAAGCAATAAACATTCTATAATTCATAAGAATGGTAAGAATTACTCATATGTGGACTAGAAACACAAGGTCACAACTAATCCTATAAAAAATATTCAATACTTTTCATAAACAAAGAGAAGAACATATTAACTTCTTCGCTATTTGTAAGTTTTTCTTTCAGCAAATAATTATACACCATTTGATTATGGTTTCATGATAGAGAAACAAACTAGATATACAAGATTTAAGATCTAAAACTTTAGAAAAATCACATGGGTTTTTAAAGTGAATAATAATATAAATAGTGATTGTAAACTTCAAAATTTTGGATCTCAAGTTATACTCGATAAATCCATGTGATTTTGATATCAAATTGAAGAGGAAGAAGAGAGAATTCAACTCTAAAAATTTCAGAAAACAACATGAAGAAATAAGTCACTTACTTGAAGAAAGAGAGTGAGTGTAGATAGAAAATCCAAACTTGAAGAAGTAGGTTGCATGGGTAGCAACTGGGAGAAGCCAAAGAAAAAGAAGAGGAAGTTAGCTAGTAAGGGTAAAATGGGAAAGAAAAAGTCAAATCCTCAATTTTGACTGCACTTACAATATTTCCTTTTTGTAACACTTTTTCCTATTTCCTCCACTTTGAGTCAAGAATTAACATACTCATCGATCACTAATGGCTATGAAATTTTACTACAAATTAGTTAAATTAATTACTTTTATAACAATTATAATTTTACCCTCGTTAGGTACTCATATCCTTAGTTTTGATATGTTCAAAATTTTCTAGAATTTAAATTCTAAAAGCACCAATTTAATTTACTGGGCATCCGTAATGGAAACTTCAATTATCTGAAAATTCCTAAAATTTATATAATCTATTTCTAATGTATCTAGACTCCTTGTATCCCCAAATTATAGTTTTGAAATTCTCAAAAATTTCAAATTTACCCTTTTTGAATTTTCTCAAAAAGCCATCTTCTTATCAAAATTAACTTTAAAAAAGTCAGGGTATCACATCTGGAATCATTTGGCATCCTTTGCAGCCACATCATTTGTGTGATGGTCTAAGAAGACATAAAGACTTTGCCAACAAGTTGTATATATATGAGGTGGATGAAGGATGCAAAAGGTATTGATTACATCAAAGGGTGTACCGAGATCGATGAGAAGGTAGGAAGTCTATAGTTTAAAGCACTATTATAGAGTAGACTTGCTCATGGGCCAATTAGGCCAAGCTTGGGCCAAAGCCCATAGGATATAATGGGCTTTGAGTCTAAGCCTAAGCCCAAGTCCAAATAATTTTAAGTTCATTTATAAATTAGGGCCTAGGCCCATGAATATGGACAAAACTCAAATTTAAGCCTATAGGCCCTCAACAAACTAGCAAAATAGTATTAACACCCAAATTAAAGTGAATAATAAAGAAGCAGCAAGGTAGGTTTAGGAAAATATGCAAAATAATTAGGGCTTTGCCAAAGTGTCACCCTAGTAGTATCTTTTCCTGAACATCTAAATATAAGAAGCTATCTAACCCCTTAACATAATGACTAGTGAGTAGGAGTGGTTTTGTGATTTAATGTTTCCATTGACCTAATTGTATCATTTAGAAAAGTAATAATAACAGTAAAACACATGTCATGTTGAAGATGATCCTGAAAAATGTATGTTACTTCATGAGTTCATCAAATATCTAAACATGTTCTTGGTTTATCAAATCCAAATGCAATTTCTATTTACTTTTCTTCATAAATGCATAGAAAAAGTTGTTCACTTATTGGAATAACGATGAGAGATCACAGAGCAGGAAGCCAAGATGGGAAATTAAAGTAATATGTATATATAAATTAAGTGTATCAAAAGAGAATTGAATTAAAATCAATGTTTTAAAGCACTATATATGTAGGGGTCCATGCATAAGGAAAACATATAAATCATCTGCTATATTTTTAGCAACTCTCACAGTAGGATTTTTAATGAACCTATCTCATAAAATAGACAATATGTTGTATGCAAATTGTAAGACTATGCCATCTGTGTTGGCTCCTTACCTTGCCTGCCTCACACTAGTAACTGTTATACTATGGATTACATTTCATGCATTCCTTCCCAACTATTTCAGTTTCCCCCTTCTACATGAAATCTCAAATTGCACTAATATTGTGAAATCAAACGTGATTAAGAATTGAAACTAAGCAATATTGTTTATTATGGCATAAGATAATTAAGAGTAAGTATGGTCTTTCTTTGATTCATATGATTTTTGTTTTTCTATGTAAAGGAGTAATGATTCATGATCAATTTTTGTTTTTCTTATGTAAAGAAATTAATTGCTAAGTAAAAAAATTGAAACTTTGACATAAAATGGAATCTCTATGTAAAGGAGTAATGATTTAGGATCAATTTCTTTGATTTTTAAGCAAAAGTTGCTATAAACACAAATTTTCTTCCTGTTTCTATCATAATATAAGGCTTAAGTCATGAAACAAATCTCCAAAGTCAAAAAGAGTAAAACTAAAAAATAGAAAGAGTAAACAATTAAGAATACCTTACTTGCTTTGGTCAATGTAAACTATGAGACAATGTGGTAGCTATCATTGCCTTCATTATCTATATCATCATTACTAAAATCTGACTCATTATCATCATTGTCATCCTTTGATAAGCTAAATGCTTCTATAATATTGGGAAAAAAAATAATATATGTTAAAAACTTCACTAGCATTAAATGAGACAATAATAATTAAATAAAAAATTGATAAAAACTTACCATCTCTGGCATATATCCAATCCTCAAGACAAATAAGTAACTCAATCATCCTTGGATTTAGTGAACTTCTCATAGGACTTATTCAAACGGAATTGTAGGTACTGGTATAGCCAATATATCACAAGCCATTAATGATAATATTAGGTACTGTAATGAAGCTTTTTTCCAATACTCAAGAACATCTATATTAGTCTTATAGTCTAAATTCTTTTCATCTAAATATTGCTTTAATTGAGATTGCTCAAACTGACTAGACCTTGAACTCAAAAAGTCTTCATAGTCATCTAAATCAAAATCAATACCACTTTTAGGACATAAATCACCCCCACTACTACTCACCCTAGCTATTGTTGTAGTGGTTATAGAAAATTTCTTGTTGTACTCTTCAAATAGATCAGAAAGTGTATGAGAAACAACTATCAAGCGATCTTGATAACCATCATCATATATTTTGTTTGTAACAGTATTCCAAAAACCTAAACTTGTACCTCGAATCTAAGATAAGAGCACAAGACAAAAACCAAACTGTAATATGACCAATATTTGTCAAACTTTGGTTTTATCTATGAGACCATATTAGACATAAAGTTGTGAGGTGCTTGAATTTTTTGTAAAATATAAGTATGCACCTTCCACAGTCCTCTAAAGTAAACATTAGATGTAGGAGTCTTTCTAGCAGAAAATAACTTTGTTACATTATAGGATACCTTCATTAATTGGTGAAGCAATTGCACTTTCTCTCACTCTTCTTCAAAAAGTACAAAATGGTTGAAAGTATTATCGTGCCTCCCCCAACATTGCCAAGCAAGTTTGAAACATATCACATGATCTAACATCAAATATGTACTGTTCCATCTAATTGTTACATTAGTTCTCAACTTTTTGCTAGGATTCAAGTGATAGCTATTTTTTGCAATTTAATAAAACTTTTTATTCTAAGATATAGAATTTTTTAGATACTTCACACCATTACATACTTTAGAAATGATATCTTCAATTAAACTTAAACTAGCTTGAACAATTAGATTCAAAATGTGACTACAACATTTGATTTTAAACAACTTTCCATCAAACACAAGAGATCTATTATTAACCAATCAAAGCTTAAGGCTGTTAGCTATCACATTATTGTAACTTGGATTGTCTAGTGTGATACTAAATAGTTTGTTATCAATGCTCCATTCACTTAAACACTTAGCACCCTCATCAGCTATAGAAATCCCATCAAAAGGAGGCTTTAGAACTCTAAAATGTATTATTCACATTTTAAGTTCCAATTTTTGTCCATCCAATGCACAGTTATGCATATATATTCATCCACAATGTACTCAAGTCTCCAATCATTTGTACTCAAAGGAATCCTACCAGGATTATCGACTAATTCATTCTTGACAAACTCTCTTTCTTTCTCATACCTAGCCAACAAATCCCTTCTAACTGTATGTCTACTCAAGTTTTTA
>JANHAO010008403.1:0-19268 GCA_026873985.1 Saraca asoca | reverse complement strand
TTCTTTGGAGGGGCAAGATGGCGTTGTCTAGTAATTCAAAACTTTCATCATAGGATGTTAATATAGTTGACCCCAATGGTTGTTTAGAGAAGGCTAAAATCAAAAGGTATCTTCCTCAGAGAAGAATTTCAACAATCAGAATGGCACAGCGGAAGCATAGTGGGCCCACAACCCACAAGTCTTAGGAATCCCTTTTAGGAAAGATAGGAGTGTGAATTAATTACTGGTTAGTAGATGATAATCTATTGAAAATGATGGTAGATGTGGATGTGAAAAGAGTAAAAGATAACACTCAGTTTGGATATATTTGTCAGGGCAAGGCAATGGGAAATTGCCCTGCTCAGACCATACAACCTTACTTGAACAAGATATGCTCTATAGGCTCGTACCACTATGTCCTTGGGTTCTAAGGAGATAGGAACCTAAGTCTGGTGGATGAATAATGATCGTGTTATCTGGGTGTAATTAATAGTCTAGAGATCTCTTCTAATCATCCAAACGGTAAAGGATCGTTCTTAGCCAGTGAACTGGCTGAGCTAATCACACGGTTGTCTACTCCATTTGGCTAGTCTTCTTTTCTGACTAGTCCTCTTAGTTCAGCTAGATTAAATTACTCACTGATCAGATCATTCTAGTTGGGGAGCACGAGTACCCAACAGTTCAGTCATTCGATCCCATTGTAGGACAGTCACCTAGACACTCGATAATGCCTAGAATCTTAGCCTTCCATTGTTGGAATGAGCCTTTCTCCTTCAATAGTCATGCAGAAACTGCATCCAATTACCCCAACAGGTCCTGCCAGCTATAGTATTCAGTAAATTAGGATTCTTGGTTATACTACTTTGGGTTACCTATCCCATGGTTTCCCCATAGGACTATAAATAAGTGCTGGAGAGTTTTGCAAGCTATTTCCTCTTGCCAGCAGTGCTACTGTATGAGATTAATTATAAACCACCATCTTGCTATGGATCCTAGACAAGAAAATCACCAACCTTCTCTAGCCTTAATCAACTTCACAAACACAATTGCTCTATATGAATTGGACCATGGTTGCATTATTTTGCACAGGTTATAGTTACCAACTTGAGTTGAAAAGAAATTCTAGTGTAATGGATATTGTATAAGATAGGGTAGTTGTGCTCGACTTGATGTTTGAACGACAATGTCCTTGGAGGTCGAATAAAAGTTCCTCTAAGACTAGAACCTTCTTCTACATTCTCACCTTTCTCTTAAAAACCAATGTAATTATCTCCTTTTCCTTACTTCGTCTATCTCCATTAGTACATATATATATACATATATTTGTTATGCTTGCATTACATCATCACCTAATTTCAATGTAAATGTTCTTCCTACTATTCACAATAATTTTAGCAATCATGAGTATGAGTCGAATGTGACTTGGAACAAAGTGAAAGGAGTACGTCGTCTGTTTCAAGCTGTTATAAACAGCTCTTGCAGGAAAAAGAAGTAAAGTTAAAAGATAAAGTAAGTAGTCATAAAAATGGTGTATTTATGAGCAATAAAGATCCTTAAGGAGAAAGAAGAATGTGATAATATAGGACAGTATGGATTACATAAAGCAAAATAGAAATCTTAGCAACTAGTATTGTTTCATCAGAGGCTATATTGGAGTTTTGGAAGGCAAATTCAAATGTCATGATATACTCTAGGCTAAGGGCGAAATGTTATGAACATTGATAAAGAACCTGAAGATCGGAAACTTAGGTGCAACAATCTTGCTTTAAAGAACAGTAGTGAGAAAAAGAATCTTGTTAAAGTGGTACATGACTCTGTAGGAAAACCATGGAAAAAGGAACTGATCTAGGAACCTAAGTCCCCTATGATATATAGAGCTACCCCTATCATTTTCAGTAGTGTTTTGTTTTAATTCGGTATTACTAGTTTCTAGAATTCGAGGATGAATTCTATGATGGGGGGAAAGTTTGTAACACCTAGAAAAAAAAAAGAAAGAGAAAGAAGGACCAAATTGAAATTTTGGTAAGGACTAAATTGAAGAGGTTTCTTGAAGCTAGGCCCTTGTGTAAGTCAGCCCCAACTTCAAGGGTCAAATTACAAATTTTAGGGAAACCAGCCCAGCCAGTGGCCGGTCACTCGGCTTTCTTCTTTTTTTCCTCGGACACCCTCGGCTTCTCTAGACACTTCGGCTTTTCTTCTTCTCTCCCTTCTCTTTCTGGTCTCCATCCCTCTGCTTCGTCATTCTTCATCTTTTTCGATGAGTTTCTTTCATTTTCGGCATCCCTTGTCTCTTCCATCGGCCAACACACACTCTTCCTTTCCCTTATTCTATGTGTGATGGCTGAAAGTTGGTGAGTGGTATTGCACGATCACCGGCTAGTTCTCCTTTCCCTGAAAAATTTTGACGAGCTCAGGCTATCACCATTGTCTTCTCTTCCTCCTCGTTCCATCAAGACACTTCTTGGAGCATTTCTAAAACTTTTTAGATGTTCTTCTCTTTTTGACCTTAGCCTCACCGGCGTTCACCACTCCTTTCTCGCTGGAGCCGTCATGAGCAATGACTTTCTCCTTTCTAGTGTTTTCCCTGGCCGGATGAGCCAGTGGATGCATAGCTCTCTTACTCCCCTGGTTGTTAAAGGTTCAGCCAGCCATGGTTTATGATCACCAGTGGTGCTCCGGCCAGCGGCGAGCTGTCAGTACGTCCTTCATGATGCGGTGAGTAATCCTAGGTCATCGAATTTATTCTATAGTGACTGTGTAATTAGATGTCAAGATTATTGTCTAAAAAAACCTTTATGTGTTAAGTTGATGAAAATTAGTATTCTTGTTACTGTCTTATCACAATAAATTCCATGTGAACGATTGAGCTCATTGATGGAAGAAATTTGAAATCCCAATTGAGTTAGGCTCAATGTGTGTCTAAGGTGAGTGGACAATCGTCTTCACTTCAGAATCTCATTGTAAAAAGTAAATAATTTTATTATATGAAATCTTATTAATCCTTTAAATGAATGAATTTTCTTCATATATTAAAGTGATTTCAGATGTATTTTTAAATGTTGTATTTGAGTATGACATGATTTGCCGTGATATAGTTTTGCATTTTCATTTTACCTTATGCCATGGGAATTGGCTATTTTATTTTTTTTATATAGTAAACGAATTTGAAATTGTTGTAACTAGTTCATGTGTATATGATAAATGTTGCTTACCTGAATAATGAATTTCATACTACATGATATATTTAAAATGTTGATTTGAAACAATGGACCCATTGGTAAATTTATTGGTAACCCTCAAGTGCACTTGAGAAAACATGAACAGAAAAAGGTAGTTGTGGAGGAAATAAGGATGGGGGAGAAATGTAGGGATATACGTTCATGAGCATCTGACAGACGTGATGGATAGCTTATGACGGGATTATATTTCTATGGGTATGGTTACCTCTTGAATTTACTCCTTAGGAAAATTCATGTGTATGTTTTACTATATTGAGTTATAACGAAATCCAAGAAAGTTTAATGGTTTTCCCTCACATTATATCATGTTGAATATATCTTTCACAATAGCTTAATTTGAAATTTATTATTATATTGTTGAATAACATGTTTTCAATTAATTGATTTTCTTATTGAATTATAGTCTTAAAAATATATATGTTGACATTGTGGTAGCAAAACGGGTAAGCCTGTTCTCACAGCAATCTATTCATATATATATATATACACTTTCATACACGGTTTTAAATGGGGTTTTTGGGTGATCATAAGATTGTTTACTCACTGAGTTTCTATGAAACTCATCCCTCTTTTTCTATGTTTTTCAGAGCTAGACTTCTTTTGTAGCACCGGCACCTTACGTTGGTACAGACTCTACTCTTGGACTGTGTAGATTGCTCCAGTGGAGATTAAAGGTATATGAATGGTGTAACATTGGCAGTTGGATTAGTGATTATGCATATGTGTATGTTTGTCTGGATGCCCAGCAGGATGTAAATTGTATAGTATGAGCCACTATGTATCATTATAATGTTGTACAGGATATGGTAGGCATATAGCCCTTGTGCTGTTGCATAGGCCTTATGGCCAGGTATTCAAAAAATAGGAGAAATTCTTTCAAATTTTTATTAGAATTTAATATCTAAATATTTCATCATGTATTGATGAAATGATGGGTCTTTGGTATGTTATCTACATTGTAAGGCTTATAGGAAGTTTCCTGAGGGAAGAGGTTTCCTGAAGGTGACTTTCTACACCGGTTACGTGCCCTGGGTTAGGTCGTGACATTAGAATGATCCAAGGGCTCGAGTAGGTGTTGCCTTATACTATAAGTAGTAAGGCATCTTGGTTATAAATTTTCTAATTTTGATTGGATTTGGCAATCATTCACGCCCCAACGAAATTTAAGACTTTTCATTTTGACCCCTCAGTAACTCTTTTTTTAAGGTATTACATTACTGGGCACTCGACTTGTTCTAGTTGAGGCACATTCCTACGACCTATTGGGCACTTGACTTGTGTTAGCTGAGGCACATTCATGTGACCTACTAGGTACCCGATTCGTGCTAGCTGAGGCATGTCCATGCAATCTACTGGGCACCTGACTCGTGCTAGCTGAGGCATGTCCATGCGAACTACTGGGCACCCAGCTTGTGCTAGCTAAGGAACGTTCATGCAAACTACTAGGCACTTAACTTGTGCTAGTTAAGGTGCATTCATGCGACCTACAAAGCACCTAACTTATGCTAGTTGAGGCGTGTTCCTGCAATTTATTTAGCACCCGACTCATGCTAGATGAGGTGCATTTATGCGACCTACTAGGCACTTGACTCATGCTAGCTAAGGTGCATTCATGCGACCTATTGGGCACCTGACTCATCTTAGTTGAGGTGCATTTATGCAACCTACTGGGCACCTAACTCATGCCAGCTGAGATGCATTCATACGACCTACTGGGCATTCCCATGACTTATTGGGCACCTGACTTATGCTAGCCGAGGTGCATTCATACGACCTACTGGGCACCTGACTCGTGCTAGCTAAGGCGCATTCATGTGATCTAATGGGTGCCTAGACTCATGCTAGCTAAAGCATATTCATGCAACCTACTGGGCACTTGACTCATGCTAGCTGAGGTGTATTCATGCAACATACTGGGCACTCAACTTGTGGTAGTAGAGGTGCATTCATACGACCTACTGAGCACTTGACTCATGCTAGTCAAAGTGAATTCATGCGACTTATTGGGCACTTAAATCATGCTAGTTGAGGTGCATTCATATGACCTATTGGGCATTCAGCTTGACATATTTACAAAGTCATTGTTTGCTAGCTGAGGCACATTCACGTCAACATTTTGAATTATCGTCTGCAACCTACAGAGTATTCAACCCATCAAAAACCTCATTCACCAAGGTAAATGTACATATGAACATTCAAAAGATGAAACTCAAAATTACAAAAGTCTAAATGATAGCATGGTAGATAGAGCTTTTACCAGCAAACTATAGCTCCCAGTCCACAAATCACACTAAGAGTTGGGGGCTAGTATTGTGGGCATTTTTTGGGATCATGCAAATGGACTGGTAAAAGCTCAATGGACAAATCTAGCTAATAAGGCCCCAACTTAACTAGGATTGAGGTTGTCAGAGCAAGGCATCAGATCACCAAATGCGAACTCAGATCACTAGTCAACAAAGGTCAAAGTAGCAACCTCAGGTTATTGGGAGCGAGGTTTAACCCATAGCTCGAAGCATGCTTTCCCAGTTATCAATTCAGGAAAATCTATTCAATTGCCTATTTAATAGAAATCCATTGTTCACCGTTATGTAATTAATTGATGATTCATTTCTGTTATGGAATTACATTGTAACACCCCAACCATTATAAAAGGAGATGAAATCATTGTATAGAAAAAAAAAAAGAAACAACCAACATACATGGTTGCTGAGCCAAAACACAAAGAAATAACATAACCATGGATGTAGACATTACACTAGGCCAAACCATATTAAAACTCCTAGTGTCTCCTTCCTCTTCCTCTCTCTGTTGCACTCTTAATTTGCAGTTTGGGACTCTGGACTTAGGTTGATTGAATTTACACATCACCATCTTCATTGACCATTGTGAGGTGAGCAAATAATTGTACTCTTTTGTAAATCCCTTTTTGCAAAACAAAACAAATTTTGTTATATGAAACTTTATCATTTCGAAGTAATGGGATTTTGAATGAGTAGATTGTATTGAAATTTTAACTATATGTTGTATATCTGAAAATCATTTACCATAGCATATTTATGCATTTTATGATGATTTTGATTTATAGAATCAATGATTTCATTTTACCAAGATATTGAATTTCTAACATTTTTGAATTATATGCTACCTGAAAAAAAATGATGATTTTTTATATGAATATCTGAATGGCATGATTGGAGGGAAACATCTAAATATTTGAATGGTGCATTTAGAGGAAAATATCTGAATATCTAAATGGTGTGTTTGGGGGAGAATCTCTGAATTATCTATTATATTTCAATTGTATTTTAGAAAATAAAACCTAGAATATTTGTTATTCAAATATTGGTAAATTTTAGAAAATCTTAATGAATTTCTCCCATGTTTACATCAAGATAAGTATTTTCACAATATTATACTCTGTTACTTATTTTACTTTTGTTGAATAGTATATTTAATGACTTGACTTTTTTTATGAACTAAAGTCTCGGAACTTATTTTGAGATTGTGTCTTTTGAAATGGTAAGCTTATCTTCAAGAATGTATGTTTTACCCTTTGAATTCTAAACATGAATTGCGAACTGAGTTTTGGTTTTCTGTGGGGATTATCTGCTCACTACATTTCTATGAAATTCACCCTATTTTTCTTCATATTTTCAAAGCTTAAAGTTACCCTGCCTATCCATCCTCACCCATCTAGTTTAAAATCTGCTCATTAATCGAGTATATTACCTTCTGCGGAACCTAAAAGTATATTGATGGTGAAAGCTTTGACAGTTAGTATAGTTGCTATGTGCATGTATTTTGACTAGTTGATGCCTAGTAGATATAGACCTGTGTTGTATGGTTATTGTGATTCTAATTTGTTGCACAGAACGTGTATAAGATGTGTAACCCTTGTTTGTTGTATAGGCCTTGCACACAAAAGCCTGGAAAATAGAGGTTTGTAAGATTTTAAGTAGAAATTAAAATGAAAATATTTGATTATGCATCAATTTAATTTTAGTTTTTGGTGTCTTGAGTCAAATTAGAAAAGATTTTGCATTGTTAGGATTGTAAGGGTTTTCCTAATATTGACCTTCTACGTCAGTCACATTCTGTGGATTGGGACGTGACACCTAACCCATAGACCCCCACAGGTCAACTTATTTTTTTAAATATTTTTAAAATATATATAAGTAAATTTATTTTAACGTATGAATATTAACTTAATAATTCATGGTACAAGTCCTTCTAATTCACTCTTGATTAATGACAGCCTTTATCGACAACTTAATTATTATAAATAAGCAAACCATCAATAGTAACATTACGGATAAACTTCAATGAGAGATCTTAAACCCAGAACTGGAGTTATCTTGTAGTCACTGAAACCAGCAGAGAAGATTAACTTGGCCCATTCTTTCTCATTTCTCTCTTTTCCAGTGAGCAAAACCATCATCAGCATATCAAAGAACAGTTGCGTTTCAGCAGACTCATCATCTCTTCTCTCATTCTCCATCAACATGTCTATGATTATCACTTTTCCTTCTTTTCCATTGCTTCTCCCTGTGATTGCCTCCTTGCATTTCTTCAGAATTTTCACACATTCTTCGTCGTTCCAATCGTGCAATATCCACTGCACTTGTCATTTTTTACGAAAAGGAAGAAAGTGGAGAGATTTAGATATCAAATCGGAATAAATTTGGTCTTGTTTCTTATGAGAGCATCCTACTAAAATAGTTATATCATGCTACATGTTCCAAATCAAATTAACCCTTAAATAGTAAATCATGTCTGTCTCCTAAAGTAAGCGATGTTTTTTTCTAGGAAGAGACATATGAAGTGAAAGTGAAGGCAGTTTATCATACTTTTGATTTTTATCTCAAGAAAAAATAGTTATACTCACAAATATAGGATTAAGTCTCAGATAAAATCTTATAGTTTATAGGATTTGTATTATTATTGGTTTAATTTCATGTCTTTATTTTGATCCTGAGAATAATAAAATCTATTTACTCCAACAATAAGATTGAAGGTCTGGGTTAGACTCAATCCGATTTTATATTTGTATTTATTTTGCTCCCCTCAAACTAATTTTTTTTTTTAATTTAGAAATAGGACAAATTATTTCTCAAATTGTCTCAACGGGGTGTCAAATTGGCAAGTAGTTTTGAGGTGACGGTAACCTTACCTTTAGCAAAACAGCATCAGATGGAGGAATTGCTTCAAACATGTCTCCTCCAACATATTTAAGTTTGTCGCTACCTCGCAAGCCAGCAACAACATGTGGCAGATCAAGCACTGTGCATTCCAACTGCGGAAAAGCTTTCGCAATGGCCTGTGCCACTGTCCCAGTCCCACCGCCAACATCAACTAACGACTCCAAATCCTTAAACACCCACTTACACTTCTCAATCACCACACTTGTAACCAAACGAGCATCACTAGCCATGGCATCATTGAAAATGCGATTAAGTTTAGGCTCCTGCGCGGCATACTCCCAGAGTGTCATCCCATGCGCCGTGTCGAACGGCGTAGGATCATCATTCTGGAACCAGTTAGCCAACAGATACCATGGCTTTTTCATGATTGGATCAAGAATGGCAAGCAAGAAAGGTGTCACACTTAAGGGATGGTCCTTAAGCAAAAGTTTAGATGCATCAGTCAGTACATACCCTTCTTCTGGGTCATTTTCAGAGACTTTCTGCTGGGAAAAGAAGCCTGAGTGAATCAAAATGCGCATTAAGCGGTATAGGCACTGGGTTTTGGAAGGTTGAATTGGTAGTGCAGAAACGAGTTTAGAAAGTGTCATGGGCCGGCAATGGCTGTGGATGATATCTGGTATGCCTAAGTCAATAGCGCATTTAAGGGACATGGAGCTTGTGAAGCTTAAAATGTGATTCCATATGTGGGTTTGAGCATGAAGCATTGTGGAAGCATGCTTGTCACTGAGGAGTTCCATTGTAGACTAACAGTACTACTTACTTTCTGATAATCAGGTTGTAGTGTGAATTAACTGAGAATACATGAGTCTATTTATAGGGTAAGAAGGGCAGCTACTGTGAATTAGTTAGCAGCAAATGTGGAGTCTCTCAGAAAATAGAGGACGAGTTATCTGAAGGTATATATTATTCACATTTTTCACGTGGGATGCTATAAAAAGACAGCTTACGTTCAATTGAGTAGCCAAAATCCTGAGGATTAATCAATATAGTCTAGACCATGAGATTATAAATTCAATAATTAACAGTGTATATGAAATATAATGCATGTTATCTTTCTTGATATAATGTATATAACAATATTATGTCCACAATCTTATTATTTATATTTTCTCAAATTTATAATTAATCTTTATTGTAAATCTTATTAAAGGTAGTATAAAATTCATGTAAAAGAATATGTGAATTGATTATTTTCTAATTATATATATTATTCTCCCACTATCACAAATAGGTTAGAAGGTCTAGATGGGCAAGAATGGGTTGGTTGTACTTCCTAATTTTTACTCCCATTCACCAAATTCTCAAAATTACCTGATACTTCTTTTAGTCTAACCAAACGTTCGCTTGCAAGGGACTTCAAGTTGTACATTTTCAATCTTTGAGGAGTTATTAAGCATATTCACTTATTTTTCTACATGGATGGGAATTGCTTGTTTCCGGTCATTCATTATTATGGAATCACCGACAATTGGAATGAGTTCCGTGTCAAACAAGCAACACTAACTACTTGATAATGATATTTTCTAATTAGACTTAATGATATGACAAGAAATGATTCAAATCCTGAGGCAAGTGGACCTTCAAGATTTGAATCATTTTCTAACAACCACCACAGTGACAGTGATTTTTTCTAATTAGAGTTAAATGGTATGACAAGAAATGATTCAAATACTGCATCCTCAAGTACTTATTTCCGGATGGTGTCAAATTGGATTAATGATGTCGAGTTAGTATCTAATCAGAATTAATGATACGATCATCGATGTCCAATTCAAAGTTTTTAAAGTTACTTAAAATAAAATTTGATAAAAAATATAAAGAGAATAAAATTACTTGAATTAGGATTAAAAAGGCCATGTCAAATCAGATTATAATAATTTCATTAATCACATAATAATATAATCGAATTGGTTAGACGGAAGCCACTTTAATTAACATTTTGATGTTTCCAACTCTTCATAAAATTATTCCATAATAAAACAAAATTAAAGAGAAAGGAGTCCACTTTAATTTAGCTTTGTTTGAAATCAATTAATTTTTTAAAATCAATTGAAATTTGTAAATAAATTTCAATATTTATAAAAAATAAAAGATAACGATTCAAAATTGGTTTATAAATGGATTATATTGTTTAAAATATGTTGAAAATGTATGAAATTAGATTATGACATGCACATACATACAAAAGATAAAAATTTTCATTGTGTAGAATAGACGAAGCATTCTGGCCAGTGTTCACATAGGGAGGCAATGAACGTAATCCCCATTGCGTGTGTGAATTTCATGTAAATTAATTTCTCTGCAGATGAAAAGATGAAAATAGGTTTAATCAACTCCCTAATCCCCCCCCCCCTTTTTTTTTAAATATCTAAAAATAAGATTGTATTTTATTTTTAAATAATGTTTGAATTTATGCTAAAGAATAATTCATTTTATTTATATTTTCTATTTTAATTAATTATATTTGTACTATTATGAAATCTATCAAATTTATTAAGGAATTCAAAAGAATTCAATTTATTTGATATGAAATGCATATTATATTAATAACTTTATCCTCATTTTAATATTAATTTACCGTGATACATTAGAATATATCTTTTAATTAAATTTCATTGATTTTTTAATATGTTTCAAATAAAAGAATTTATTTATAAATAAGTTGAAATTATTATCTTTTATATTATTTTTAAATATTAAAAATCATTTACAAAATAAATTGAAATCATTTTTATTAAAATAAATTAAATTAAATTTTAGAAAAATTAGATTCGAAACGCAACCTAAGTAATAAGAATTAACTTTAATTCAAATCATTTCAGTAGTCATGGACCATTAAAACAAATAAGAATTGACTTTAATTCAAATCATCTCAGTAGTCATGGACCACTATAACAAATAAGAATTGACTGGTGTTGTCATCCATATCCTTCGAAAGTGAGTCAAGCTTTATCGAACCGCAAAATATGCGAAAATATCTCAAGTATAATAATGGCATCTTAAGATTTAGGTCATTTTCATATTGCTTATTTATAGTTTTATAAGTGAATGTTAATGTTTTTATCTATAATAATTGAAGAAAATTGACTTCCTGTGAATAATATAATCATAAATAGATATATTATTACTTTATAAATTACGAATAAAGAATACAAAAATTATTCAAATTACATTCCAGTAAATTATAATTTTTCTAAAAACGTTTGAGTATGAAAAATTTACGATTCTAGTCATGATCTTGATCATGTCAAAGGAATGAAAGATTATGTAAAGAAATCATATACTTTAGTATAATATTATACTAATTTTATTGCTTTGTAAAAATATTTTATTGAAATTTTCTCTCTCTTTTTTTTTTTTTTTTGGTTACATAACTACACAGTCACAAAAAGGGGGAAAAATCCATTCACCTACCTGCCCCAACGGACACGCTGCACAGCAACAGGGACAATCGGGCAGATATATGTATATATCAATCATCTTGATTGTTGAAAAATGGATACAGATGATAACAAAGTTCAAAAGAAAAAATATAAAATAAAAAGATTTCCACGGCATTCAAAGTCACTTTAATATTTGGTTCGTGGAGTTATATATAGTCAAAAATTTTAACATTTTTAAAAATATGATTCCTATGAATATAATTTTTGAAAATGTTATATTATCATGTTTGGTTTAATTAAAAAGATTCTTTGAAATATTATAATATTATGTTTTAATCTATTTGTATTTTTTAAAAATATTATTAAATTATCAAAAGTGTCTTAATTGAAAATTGAATAATAAATGTAGTTTGAGTCTTGTTCTCCTTAAGGTAAACTTGATCTTTGCCCCCTTCCTCTATCCTTAGCTTGCTATACCTCACAACCTCATCTGCACCGCAAAACCATCAACCACACCTAGCACTTGCCCAACTTGAACAAACCCCAAACATAGTCATTTAAACCTTGGATGAGCAACCTCACCAACACAATATTAAACCACTAACACTTTCACACACAAATTCTGCCAATTACAAACACAATCGCTCAACCCATGCCAATCATCACCATAGCTTCACCAAGCATTTTGCCACAATCTACAAAATCATATGAACTGTACAACCCTATGACCCATTAAACCCGACTATTGATCTCACTCAAAGTTCTAAATAGCTCTCTTCTTATCATGAAGATAGCCACCCCTTCTCGATGGTGGTGATGGCTACTCCTTTACCTAATACTTCAAGCCAACAATTCACATTAATCCTTGTGATAGAATATTGAGCCCTCAGGAGCATTTGGAAGCATTTTAAGTGTCTATGCTATTGTTGAGGGACCCAGATGCCATCAAGTGTTATGCCTTTTCTACCATGCTGAAGAAAGTTGACTTATGTTGGTTTATGATGTTGCCAAGGCAATTGATCAATAGCTTTTGATAGCTTGTTGGAGTATTTTCTACCCCACTTTGTAACTAATAAAGCATCCAAAATGACATTAGCAACGTTAGTAAATTTCCAACAAAGGTGACATGAAGCATTGAACGAATATCTAGTCCATTTCAATTCCTTAGCCTTGGAAATTAAGGACCTCAATGAAGGTGTTCTAGTGCACCAAATCTATTTCGATCTCTGATTCAGGCACTTCTCCCTTTCTTTGGCCAAGTGATCCACAATTTCCCTTTTAGAGTTGTTGGCCAAATTGGAGAAATATAGAAATGTTGTGGAGAGAGCTCAGCTGAAAAATGTGCAAGCTAGGGATAAAGCATCGAGCAAGAGAGGTGACATGCTATTTAATAACTATGAGTTGTTGAACAGCCTAATTAGCCATATCATTCAAGTTGTGAAGGCAGCTGATGTAATGAGATTTTTCCCCTAGAAACAAAGGAAACTTCCCTCAGGAAACAAGTAAAAATTTTGCAAGTTTCACTGAGTCTACGAGCATCACACTGAAGATTATGTAACACAAAAGGATGAGATACAAGGACTAATAAAAAAGTGGCATCTTTCCAAATATAAGAAGTTTTATGGAGAAGGTAAGGATAGAGGGAAAGAAAACATAAAAAAGTGTGATGGTTCACTACAACCCACTCAAATGAAAGGAAAGCAAGTGGAAGTGGATTCCCTAGTCTTGGGAATGGTAGAAGCTATTACATGGGATTTTGCTAGAGGTGGAATCTCCAAGAACAACAAAAAGTGACACCTTCAAGCAAGAATGGCCTTGGAAGGAAAGAAGAGAAGGGAGCAATATGAACCTATTTGCTTTACAGAGAAAGATTTTAGGGATATTAACTTAGGCCATGATGACCCAATGGTAATCTCAGCAATCATACACAACTTCATAGTTAAAAGGATACGTATTGATTAGGGAAATTTCGCTGACATCTTATATTTGCATGCTTTAAAAGCTCTTAATATTCCAAAGAGTATGTACAAACCTTATACAAGTATTATGATATGTTTTGAGTATGTCCAAGTGGAAGGAATAGCAACCTTGAGGATAACTTTGGGAACTTGACCATTGAAGAGAAATCTTGATGTTAACTTTCTAATTTTAGCTCAGAGTGTATGTCACCTCAATAAGTTTGGGCATGTCACCTCAGAGTGCTAGGCACTAAGAGACGCCATAGAGGATCTCATCAAAAGAGGTCATTTGCATGACTATGTTGTGCAGCCTTCTAGGTAGCGGTTTGGACCATCACGGTAGGATCCCGAGCAAGAGCAATCTCCTACTATCAGGATGATCTTCTAAACTTTTGTACTCTTTTGTAATTTATGTAAACATTTTGAATATGACTACTGATTTTAATTTCTCTTCAAATAAGTGATTCGTCTAAATGGCACCCTCTTTATTTGGGCACAAGATCGTCCCAGCCATAAGATCAGTGACCTTTTCTTTAGGCATAAGATTATCCCAACCATAAGATTAGCCATCCTCTTTATTTGGGTACAAGATTGCCTCAGCCACAAGATCGGCCACCTTTTTTATTTGGGCATAAGATCGCCCCTGCCACAAGATCGATCACCTTTTCTTTGGATGCAAGATCACCCCAGCCACAAGATCGGCCACCCTCTTTATTTGGGCACAAGATCACCCCGATCACAAGATCGATCACCTTTTCTTTGGGCACAAGATCGCCCTGGCCATAAGATCGGTCACCTTTTCTTTGGACACAAGATCACCTCGGCTACAAAATCGGTCACTCTCTTTATTTGGGCACAAGATCGCCCCGGCCACAAGATCTGCTAACTTTTTTAATTTTGCAGCTCTCATGTGAACCCTATTATTTCATATCTCTCATGCAAACTTGTTTATTTATTTGGCTACGAGATCGGCCCAAGCACAAGATCAGTCACCTATTGCTTATTTCACAGCTCTCATGCGAACTTGTCTATTTATTTAGCCACGAGATCGACCCGAGCACGAGATCGCTCACCTATTATTTCACAGCTCTTATGCAAACTTATTTTGTAGCTCTCTTGTGAACTTGTCTATTTATTTGGCCACAAGATCGGCATGAGCACGAGATCACTCACCTATTACTTATTTCCTAGCTCTCATGTAAACTTGTCTATTTATTTGGCCATGAGATCGGCTTGAGTACGAGATCACTTACCTATTATTTCACAGCTTTTAAGCGAACTTATTTCGCAACTCTCATGCGAACTTGTCTATTTATTTGGCCACGAGATCAGCCCAAGCACGAGATCACTTACTTATTAATTTTGCAACGTTCATGCGAACTTATCTTATTATTCCATGATTCTCATACTAACTTGTCTATTCATTTGGTCACAGGATCGGCTCGAGCATGAGATCACTCTAATTCATAACTTGTGCTAACTTCTGATTATACGCAGGTGGCATAAATTGTTCAAAACAAAATATTTATATGAGAAATGAAAACAACAAACAAAAATTACAGAAAAAAGCTAAAGCTTTATTCATTAAAAGAACTTAACGAGGCAGATATGCATCAGAAAGTCTTGAATGCAGGCTAATCAAAATACAAAAAGGAAAATCTATGACAATATTATATTTTAATTAATTTATATTTTTTTAAAATATTATTAAATTATTAAAAATGTCCTCATTAAAAATTAAATAATCAACATTAGAAAATCAACTAGCCAATGGTGATACGTAGTGATCAATAATAGAAGATGATAGTGCGTAATGAGTGGTGGTTAATGACTATTGATAGTAATGAATAGTGGTCAAGGATAATAGATAAAGATGAATAGTGATTAATAATAATAAGAGTAGTAGATGGTCGTCAATAGCGGTGGTAGATGATAGTCCATGATAGTAAACGTGGTTAATGACGGTGGATGGTGGTAGATTCATATGGTAAGACATTAATAAAAGGAAAGATAAAATAATCTTTTTATATGATTAAATTATTTAATGGCAAGACATTAAAGTAAATTAAAAACTTTAATAAAGATATAAACAAATTTAATTAGTTCACTTTTTTAAATGAGTTGTCCATTAAAATAGACAAATGGCTGAAATTATATATATCTTCAAATGAGATTTTGCCACTTCAATTGCAATATATATGCCACAATTTTGATCCCTGGTACCGTAGACTTGCACGTAAAATAATAATGAGATATTAATGTTGAATATAGTTCACAAACAATTTTTATTAAGGAAATAAGTGAATATCAATACAAATGACTTAATTTCTCTCGATTACATATCTTAAATACACTCAAGACACATTATAAACGGATATGATCAGTATCAAATTAAGTGATTTATAGTCAGTTTGTTTTGTCAAAATATATTTACCGTAACTAGAAATAATCTTATTTATTTGTACATATAATTATAAAATATTAAGATAATAAAGAATATTCTATTTGTTTAACATTATATGTTGAATGTATGATAGAAAACAATATCCACTATTTTAAAGAAAAAACTGATTTCCTCTACAATCATGATAGTATAGATTATTTTGTTATTTACAAGATCTTCAAATAATGTGAAAGTCTTTTAATTATTTATTAATAAATAATTTTTTTTAAAAAAATATCTTCTAATAACACAAACATAACGGCTCCAGATCATCTTCTGTTCTTCATTTTCAAACATAGGATAGTAAAAATAAAATTATTGATCACAAATAAGAGAAATCGAATAAAAATTAAAGTCAACCTCCAACTTGCCTGCACTAATAAATTAATTTGGACATGGCCTGGAGAAATTCTCCATGACATGATATCTTCAAGAGAAGATCCAGCATTTCTTGCAATTTTCATTTTTATAAAACCTTTTGTTGCACCTATAAACAACAAATAACATTTTTTTATTTGTTTTGTTGCATTAAAAATCAACACACAAAACATATAGTTTTCCAAAGTCCAAACCTTAATGAAGTGGGCATATAGCTCTGAGTATCTGTTGTTTATAATTTGACTTAATTGAAGAATTCTCAAGGAAAAACTTCAATGCAAGATCTCAGAACCAAAATAGGGTTTATCTTGTGGTCACTGAAGCCAGCACTGAAGAATAACTTGGCCATTCTTCCTCATTTCTTTCTTTTCCTATAGATTGAAACGAAGTTGCGTTTCAGTTGGTTCATATTCTCCTTTCTGGTTCTCCATTACCATGTCTTTGATTATGACCTTGTTGCCTCTCTTCCCATTTGCTGAAATTGCCTCTCTGCCTTTTTAAGTATTTTGGCACGTTGTTGGTCGCTCCAATCATGCAATACTGCAAGGAATTTGCAAAAGAAAATTTAGATTTTAGATGTTAATTTGCTCCAGCTATTTGTCAAGGAAGTAATTTGTGGATTTTATAGATTTTAATGTGTCAAAAAATTATAAATGATATGTTTGATAATTATAAGTAAAAATATCTTATACGGACCTCATTCATGAAAATAGATTATAAACTTCTGTAAAAATTGTATTAATACGTGTAACTTTAATTAATTTTAAAATTTTGACCATAAAATTATAATTACATATACGAGACGACATGTTTCTTAATAGATTAGAATGAATTCTATTTTCAAGAATTTCCCAATGGTAAATTTCAAAAAATTGAGAAATAACTTATTAAAAATTGAATCAAATAAGAATATGCATTATATAGAGGAATATTTGTCATGATTTACCTTCAATAAAATTGCATCTTCATGAGGAATTGTCTCAAACATGCTCCCTCTAACATATTTCTAGTTGTTAGTGCCATGCAAGCAAGCAACTACTTACGGAAGATCAAGCACAGTGCATTGCATATTAGGAATGCCTCAGCAATGGCCTTTGCCAAAGTTCCAGTATTGCCACCAGCATCAACCGGTGACTCCAATCCCTGAAACACCCACTTGAAGTTTTCTATCATGCCACTTGCAACTATACCAGAATCACTTCTCATGGCTTCATTCAAGAGGTTATTGAGCTTTGGCACATGACCTGCATATTCCCAAATGGCCATCCCATTCGCCGTATGATACGGCGTAAGATCATCAATTTGGAACCAAGAACTCAAATAATGCCATGGCTTCATTTGTATTGAATCAAGGGACAAAAGCAAGTAAGGCGCCATGGTTAAGGGTTGCCCTTAACTAGAAGCCTACATGCATCAGTAAGGTCATAGGCTTCTTCTGGGTCAGTTTCACTAATTTTTTGCTTAGTGAAATGGAATACTGAGAACACTTTTTAAATATATAACATGCAAATCTCTTAACGAATTATTGTTGTAAAGAATTCTTTTATAAAAATTTTAATACTTAAAGTTTACAATTATAAGATTTGTGAAAATGCATCTTAAAGAATTTTAATAAATAATTTTATTTGATGATTTATAATCTCTTAGTATATATTTAATATGATTCAATTTATTTAATTATTTTAGTAATTTTTATGAAAGACAACCAAATTAACTTTTTTTTATTATTTTTATTGAATTATTTGGACATGTTGCCTATTTCAAGTACTTATAAATTTTGCAACTTATTTTATGCTAAAATTTAAGTTTTTTATTTTTCTTAGACGATGTTGCAATGCATTAAGGAGATTTTAAAACAAATGGTAGTATACTTAAAGTATCACTTTGTTTATCTCTTTATTTATAAAAGTGATAACTGTAGAATGTTTTATAAAAAAGTTAAAAAAAAAAGAATATAATAATTATTGTATGAATATTTCCCGTTAATTAAGTGAAGTTGTGCTTTTACTTTACTTAGGTAACCTCTAAACTATTGATACGGTTGAGAGTACTCCCTTTTCGGAACCAATTATTTATTTTAGGTGCTTAAATAAATTGCAGTCCTAAAAATAATAGGTCTGATTGAAAATAGTTTTTAAAAATTATTTTTTATTTAAAAAAATAAAACAAATAAACTTGTTTAATAGGATTGTTTTTAAAAATAATTTTGAAAATTTTATTTTAAAATATTGTTTTAAAAATAATTTTTAAAAATATTTCAGAACTATTTTTAAAAATAAAAAAAAAAACTCCAAATAGATCCAATGATTCTGATAATAAATAAGAGAGAGAGAGAGAGAGAGAGAGAAATTTTTTTCCCCTTTTCAGTCAGATTTGCCCTGTCTCTAGCGGGATCTGGATTCATGCAGTCCAAAAACATGCATTTGGTGCAGTTAAGCATATAATAACCATTAGATTTATCCAAGAGGCCTTAGTATGCCACATTATTTACACTATCATGTGCTTAATAACACACAATCCAGCCCAAATTCTTCTATTTTGCCGCCAAATGCACGCAGCTCGTGTCTCTTGGTTTCTTCCCTTCCATTTTTCTTCTGCGCAATTAGAAGGTCATATTCTTCGATTGCCCGAGAAGAGGAGGACCGCAATTCTTCACTGGCAGGTAGCAGTCATTGCCTGGATTG
>JANHAO010008402.1:0-19267 GCA_026873985.1 Saraca asoca | reverse complement strand
ATGTAACACAACTGTAGCTTGTAATTAATGCATATAACTCCTCATTCCTCTATAAATAGGATTACATTGTTAGAAGAGGAGGAGACTGGCAGATTATAAGTCAAAACTCTGTACAAACAATCCTTCACATTAATGAAATCTTCGTCGTGGACGTAGGGTCTGGTGCAGCCCAAATTTAGCCGAACCACGTTAAAAACATCGTGTCCCCCCTTCTTTCTTCCTCTCGGACCATCTCCTTCTACACTTCGGAAGTAGCAATTGGATCCCTGAACTCCTCCCATTGGCCAGATTTTGGGACCATCTGTATGAACTGAAATCTGACGTCAACATTTTGGCACCATCTGTAGGAACCATCTGCTCTCTGAAGTCTCCATTGCAGCTTAACAATGGTGAGAGGAAGAACCACTCGGAGCTCGACCACTCCAGCCCTCTAGCCGATGGACACTCCCGTTGCAAGGGCTCACCGACAGTTTACCGTCACTTCTGAAACTCAAGAGACTCAAATGCCCAGTCAACCCTGTCTGGCACTAGAAAGCATGGTAAGAGAGCTAACTGAAACCATCAAAGTGCTAGTGTAGGCCCAAGTTTAGAGCACGCAAAGATAAGAAGAAATCATGGTACAGCTCCAGTAGCTTTGTAAAGAGGCTCAGAAGGAAACTCATAAAGATCATGATAGTCAGCAACTGGGGGGCTCGCAACGAACAAGAAGCTCCACCCCTCAGTTTAGGACACAGAACCAGACAATGGAGGAAATCCTCTGCAGGCTTGAATGGCTAGAAGAGCATCCGCAGCCTCAGAGCCACCGCCCTCGCCATGAGGAAAGCTCTCCATTTTTTGTAGAGATTGAGACGCGACCTCTCCTATAGAAACTCAAAGTGCCCGTGATCCCGCTGTACGATGGGAATAGCGACTCGAGTGACCACCTGGACGCATTCAATACCCAAATGGACCTCCAGACAGTCAACCCTCTAGTGAAGTGCCGTGTCTTTCCCGCCATATTAGGGGGAACATCTCGAGCATGGCTCAGATACCTCCCGGCTCATAGCGTCAACAGTTGGGAAGACTGCTAAAGGAAATTTGTTGACCAGTATCGGGTGCTAAAGAAATAACTTGCTCCCCCTTGCCATCTCGCAATGATCTTCTAGCACAGAGGTGAGTCGCTCAAGAACTACTAGCTCGATTCAGGCACGCAACCAACTCAGTAGAAGACCCTTTCGAGGAAAGTATCTTGATGGCAATCTCAACAGGACTTCACAAAGACAGCAAGCTATACAGAAGCCTCTACAAGTCCCTAACTTGAGACCTCACAGAATTCTATGAGCGAGCTATCAAACAAATAAGATAGGAAGAAACCTTTGGAACGGAGGAGCCTAGATATAGAGCAGACCCCAATGGTCCCACCATGAGCAAAAGAAGGGGTAGCAAGAGTCATGACAACCTCAATCCTCATCCCATGAAGAAGGCGAAGCCTTAGCGAGCCGGAGGCCGCTTTGAAAGCTACAACATCCTGTTCGATACGTAGGATATAATTTTCGCCATAGAAAAGTACAACGAGGACTTTGGAAGGCCCAGACCAATGAGGGCACCCATCAAGTCCAGAGACCAAAGCAGATTTTGTGCTTAACACAATGAGGCTGAACATACCACCTCAGAATGTTGAGCTCTAAAAGAAGCCATCGAAGAGCTCATCAGAAGAGGCTGACTACAGGATTATGTGGTGAGATCGCCTAGATAGCACGCTTATCAGGCTCAGCTAGTTGTCACCTAAGAGCCTGAGCCCTCCATCATAACCATATTCTAATCCTGTAACATTCGTTTGTTATCAATGGTGATAAGTTGTATCAACTATTGTATGCTGAATCAATACAAGTTACCGATTGGCCAAGAAGACATTGTCTAGACAAAGAATTTTCCCTTCGTCATTGCAAAGGATTCATCCGGGGGTGAGATGGCACAAGGCCTACCCCGTCGATACATCCAAAGCAAGCCACATTCCATGAATTATGACTAAGGGAGTGAATTCCCTGACTATTGAGCAACGAGCTTGCTGTTTCCTTGAGCAATGAGCTTGTTGTAGGACTGAGCAACGAGCTTGCTACAGGGCTGAGCAACAAGCTTGCTACCTCATTGAGCAACGAGCTTGCTACGAAATTGAGCAATAAGCTTGCTGTGATACGGACGTATGATCCTACTTGGTGAATGAGTTATCACCTCGCCATAACCAAATAAGTCTGAGGGTGAGACGGCCCGCAAGCCTACCCCGATAGCATTTCCAAATTAAACAATAAACGGCCAACCTGTCATATAGCATGAACGCCAGAATGAACCTGTCATAGCTCTCATGCGACACATGCAGTCATAGCCAGCATACAGTCAGAAAATCATGGTTCACAGACCTGATTTCTCATCAGTTGCAGCTCGTATATGAACTAACTCACTCGCTGAAAGCAACTAGAAAAAAAAGGCAGAAAACTGAAACACAGCTGATTGGCCAAAGAAAACATTTCATTAATCATCAGAACTGTACAAACAGTAGTGCACTAAGCATCCATTACAAATCCCAAAAGTTACAACAAAGAGCTTCAGAAAGGCAAGATTACATCAGATTGAAAAGAAATACAGAAACAAAGGTAAAAAACTCAAAGGCCCGACACTACCATTCCTACAAGAAGAGCAGAAGGCTGGCCACTAGTAAGTGAGCTCTCGCCTGCAGGAAGGACAATGACCTACAGCTGCTCCTACTTATTTTCCTCCGACGCGTCTTCTTGAGCCAGACCCAGAGTAATTCAAAAAGTCGTAAAAGACAGCTAGCCAGGTAGCAGTACCACAAGCAATGCCAAGGAAAAATAATCCAGGATCAGCACAAGATCCCCCAGGAGCCTGCCAGACGGATTCTGTGATGGAGTCACGTGCAACAGACTATCCATGTCTCCCGACATTCTACAACAGGTCATCCATGTCCCAACGAGCTTCTTCGGAAGCTAAAACACCAAAACACAAAAGGCTCATCAGTTTCCTCCATCGAACTCCTTTGAGGCAAAAGGAAGGAACTCCTCAGACTATAAAAAGACCCCCTCGGCCCTTTGAAGGATCCAGAGGATATCTAGTTCGATCTTCATCTCACTGCCTAAAACGAGCGGTAGTGCCACGCCAAAGGCCAAAAATGGTAAATAGAAGAAAGCATAGCCTAACGTAGAATAAAATGACATCTGACGTGACAATCTAGTTAAGTAAGGACACTGATTGGAGATACGAATCTAGCCTTGAAAAACTTGCAATTCTCGATTCGCAAAGCAAACCGAGAATTGGGGGGCTTATATTATAGGTGAAAAATGACCTCGAGAGATCGCGACAGACCCGAGACCAGATTGCCCAGCTCGCCAAAGATGCCAGGCAAGCTCCACCCTGCTCACTACCTTATAGCAGTGCTGCGAGGTAATCATAAGACCAGCTCATCAGGTAGTCAACCATCCTGTTCTAGCCCGCTTCCTCGGTACAACAGCACCGAGCTCGCTACAATGATTCCCACAATAACCCCGATCTAGGAATCCCAGCTCGGGACGATAAGCACCTCGCATGGTAAAATAGCCCCGCACGGCAGACATATATGCCAGTCCACTGCTGACCAAGGGGGCCTGGGGCCCGCCCCACAGCCTATATCCTACAACAGCCGAATTGTAGTCTTTTATTATCTTTTCCATTTATATTTTGATGTAACACAACTGTAGCTTGTAATTAATACATATAACTCCTCCTTCCTCTATAAATAAGATTAAATTGTTAGAAGAGGAGGAGACTGGCAGATTATAAGCCAAAACTCTGTACAAACAATCCTTCACATTAATGAAATTTTTATCGTGGACGTAGGGTCCTGTGCTGCTCGGATTTAGCCGAACCATGTTAAAAACACCATGTCCCCCCTTCTTTCTTCCTCTCGAACCATCTCCTTCTACACTTCGGAAACAGCAATTGGATCCCCGAACTCCTCCCGTTGGCCAGATTTTGGGATCATCTGTATGAACTGAAATCCGACGTCAACAGTAATAATATATAATTTGTATAGCCTCTTGAATGGTTTGCTCTTAGGTATGATGCTATAGCTAGTTTCATGTAAATTTAATTTTGTTATTTATATGAAATACATATATCATTCTATTAATTTCATAAAAATAAATTTCTCTCTTTCAAATAAATTGACTCTTAATAATTGTATATATAAATATGCAATTGAAACTCATATAGATGGACATGACAATAGTTAAAATATTTCTTACCTAAAGCTCTTACAAATGTTAGAAGTTGCAAAAGGCATAACTAAAGGAAAAGTACAATTAAATAAATTTACTCAGAAGGTAAGTAAATGATTTTTATGTATAAACTTGTTAATTTGAGATGTTTTGATTTTAATTTGGTTTTATAATGTCTTGAATTTTTTGTTGATCTTATAAAATGTTTGAAGTTGTTGAAATTGGGATTGTGTTCGGTGATTGTGAATTTTGATTTGATTGTTATTTCTACTAAAATGTAAATAACAATAACTTTCTGTAAAAATATAGTTAGCAGCATGTTTATATAAAAAATGTAGCTAGCTGCACATTTGACTTGAGGCAACTCTTGGGTGGAGCGGACCATGAGATAGCTTGATGAGGCAGAGGCTGCATACCTGATCCATGGATCCTATGTAGCTTCATACAAAGATCATTCTAGGTCAGCATTCCAGTTCAGTACAGATCAATGTCCACATGCTCAAAAATTAGGTCATTCCTCATCTCTCAAGCCCTTTTCAGTATTATGGCA
Source organism: Saraca asoca (assembly GCA_026873985.1). NCBI lineage: Eukaryota > Viridiplantae > Streptophyta > Magnoliopsida > Fabales > Fabaceae > Saraca > Saraca asoca. Next base: position 14,470 of record JANHAO010008402.1, on the reverse strand, counting down.
GCAGCTGCTACAATACGGGTCCATTCCTTGGAACCTGCATGTAAAAGTTCCCAACTTGTTTCAATTGTTTGCATTTAAACTATAGCAAAAAAAAAAAAAAAATCCAAAGGGTTAGCAAAAGACAAGTATTTTAAGTGCAAACCAAGAAGAAAAAACCATGACAGCCTAGCCACTTCACAACTAGCCATAATGTGCATATTCGTTTTGTGGCTGCGTTACACAGTGGGCATTCTCTTTAAATTAGTGAAAAAACTTGATTTGCTCCCTGGTTGGAATAACCCCTAATAAACCTCCAAAGCATGATCTTCAGCCTTTGATGAATATGGAAGTCCCATAGCAACTGCCACACCTTTGCCTCATTTGAATTGAAATAACAAGCATTCCTAGCATGAAAGGCAGACTTCACTGTGTACTAACCAGAAGATTGAAGAATCCAAACCAGTTTTTCCTCTTCATGTTGAGACACCTTAAGTTCGAAAACTCTATCAGCCTCTTCAACAAAAATACTTCCAACCATATAATTTCTTACAGTTGATTATATTTACATATGTGAAACTAATCATTAATATTAGAACTAATATATGAACATCTCATTAGAGACCTGAGTGAGTTGACTTGGGACTATTTATAGGAATAACCGACTCGTTGGTGTCCGATCTCAACCGTCCACGTGTACTATCAGATTTTTCAACATGTACGAGGTCAGATGGTTACGAAGAGTCTTCTGAATCGGGATAATATGGTCGTTTTGGTTATTGGGCTGTTGCTGGGCTGGCTTTGACTGATCGACATCATAAATTGTTTCCACAACCCCCAATGAATGTCGGTGGATAAATCTTATAGTTAGGGTATATGAGAATTTTTCAAACCCGAGGATTTTTTATATACTCCAGCAACAAGGTATGGTTGTATTTGGCAATTAATTAATTATATTAGTTATTAATTGATTATATTAATAATTAATTAATAATTAATTTTATTAATTGATTTAATCAGATAATAATTGAGATTGTTTGTATAAAAATATTTAATAAAATTAATTATTTAAATATAAAATTATATATAAGAATAAAATATATTTTATAATTTATATAAGAATTATTTTATTTCAATAATATTTCAAATTTTAAAATATTATTTATCAAATCTTTTTTCTAAAAAACATAATAATTTATTATTCATTAGATTTTTTAAAAAAATAAATAATTATAATTCATATTTATTAGTTTTTATTTAAAAATAAATAATTACAATTTATTATTTATTATATTTCCTTTAAAAAAAGAATTGTAATTTAATATACTTAATTATTAGATCTTCTTTTGAAAAATAAATAATTATAATATATTATTTATTAGGTTTTCATTTAAGAAACAAATAATTAAAATTTATTATAATTTTTTGTTAAAAATAGATAATTTTAGATAAAAATAAATTTATTATTATTACTAATTATTATCGTTATTTATATTGTTATTTCTTATAAATTAATGATAAAAGAAAAATGAGAAATAATCAAATAATATGCTTCATGCATATTTCTTATAAGGGTTTTTTTGTGTATCAAGCATAAGAGTGTCAAAAATTAAATTGATCAGAGATAATAATATCATTTTACATCCTAAATATTAAATAGTTAATTGAAAAAGCTGTGTTCTTTAGCTTTTTGAAGACCAAAAGGTTGATTTAAACAACCATATACCAAATATGAAAATAGTTTATTGACTTAGTTAAATAACCAAAATCATTCAAATTAATTAAAAGTTGATCAAAAAGCTATTTACTAAACACCCTCTATAATACACATGTCCTTACTTTCACCCAATGAGAAAAAGCATGTTGTGTTTTTTAATGTCACAAAAATTAAAAAATATAATTTTTAATGCATTTGGATCCTACAAAATTGACATATTAACAATAAAATTAACATCAAACCTCTTTTGATTAGGTGAGAGTACAAACACATGTTATAACTAAATTACATCAAAAATTTTCTAATCTTAGACGCTATGAAAAGATGTTGACGTTCCTTTATCAAAGACAAATTCTTAAAATATTATTTTAAATACGTAATTATTTTTTTGCTATCAAAACCCTTAGATCAGTAGAGGCAGCCTCTGATTTAAAGTTCAGTTGCACAGCACGTGGAGAAGTAATCATCAATGCCAAGGAAATGTAATTTGCCATTACAAAAGATTGTAATAGCTTGTGCATTTGCAATAATAATTACAATTTAATTTTTTGACTTATCAGAACTAAAAAAATACTTGCTTTAAAATCAAAATCTTTAATATAATAAGTACATCACAACAATAAATCAAAGGCTAACTAGGCATAAACCATCTAACTATATCTTGATCCTAACTAAACATCAAAATCTAGATCCAATTAATAACTTTAGGAAAAATTACTTTCTACATTGAAAAACTTAACCATAAGGAGAAGAAAATATTCTCTGACAATGGATTGGTAAAGGATCCTATAGATGACTCATTTAGAGCTATCCATGTCAATGGAATTGGCCAACAGGAAAATTATTATATTCTCCAACAAAGTCAAGACAGTTAAAAGTATTTGGATTTATGACATTTTTATTTAGTAGCTAAGATGATGTTGTATAATGATCTTGTATAGGAATGCTCTCTTTTATATATGGATTCGTGGCATTCTGTTTTGGTGGCTCAAACAATATCTCATAATAATCTTTTATAGAAATGTCTTCTTCCACATTTGGATTCATGACATTTTGTTCTAATTATAGAGATGAGATTGCATGGATAGCTTATATATCATTGCTCTATTCCACATGAGCATTGTAACAGCTTGAATCTATTTCATTTTGTATTGGTGACTGGTATGACATCATGCAATTATTTTGGATATTGTTGCTATATTCCACATGAGAATTGTAATTGTTTGAATTTACAATACGTAGCATAAAATTCTCTTCATCACCATTGCTTTCATCATCTACATTAGTTCTAGTATGCCTATGATGCTTATGTATTGTGTCCAAAACCTACTCATCAAACCACAAAAAAAAATGAGAAAAATGTTAAGTTCATGGTGATATAAATATAATTAGCAAATTATTAGAAACAAACTTTAAGTTCATACCCTTGTATCTTGACTTTCGCTTTGCCTTGGCTGCCTACTTGATCTATATAATGTATACTCATACATAATCTAATTTGTCTTCTTTCCTTTAGGATGCTTTCCTCTCTTGAATACAAGTAATTTTCTTAGGTCCAATCTTAATCCCAATTATGCATCATAGGATATTTAGATCTTAAAGCCTTCCAATATCCATCTCCTACTATTTTATTTGGTCCTTTCTATTTTCATACTTTCTGCTTCTTTCAATAAAGATATACCAAATATTCTCTCCTTGTGCTTTATAATTTTCTGCAACAATATATAATATATGTAATATGTTATATGCTCTTCCATAAAAGTGAGAATGTTCAAACATTCAACATTTGTATTGTTTTCAATTATGATTTTAAAACAAACCTTAAACAATGAGTTGAATAATTATTCTCCTTACTTTTTTTGTCACTACATTATAAAAAAGGAAAAACAAAAATACTCGCTATCAACCATTCTTATGTCGTACGTATCCTTACTAGAATAATAAATATTCTTTTCTACAGAATATTTTTTATTAAATTATAAAATCATCTCTAATTAAATGATATCTATTTATTTATTTTTTTAAAACTATACCACAACACACATATATATCACAAGAGTGAGGATGAATTTACATCACTTTAACTAACTACTAAACTTACACATGTAGACTTAATTTAACTAGTTGTCTTTTTGATTAAATTCTATCACATACATTTAATATTATTTTGTGCACAATGACAAATACAACTACTATTTTAAAGGTTTCATTTAGAAATATTTAATTTTAGCAGGTAAATTAATCAAAAAATTTCAATATTAATTTAATTTGAAAATATTTAATCTTATTTTACATAAAAGTTTTTTTTTTTTGGTTATAAATCACACTTAAAATCCAAACTCTAACGCTAAACCAGTAACCCTGATATCAATAACCAAATCTTAAACCACATAACCCTAACTATATAGCCCTCAACATTAAACTTTTAAACCCTAAATTAATTAATCCTCAATGCCAAATTTTGATTGGAAATACTATATACCTTTTGGGTAAAAATAACAATTACAGCAACATAGAATATGACATTGAGAAAAAAGCATCAGACCTCCTTAACCAAAGTTCAAAAGTCAAATCCAGAGAAGACTGCGAAACTACTTAACGTAATAGCAAGAATCGATAAATAGAAAGAGGAATTCTTAAATTCATTTCATTCTATTCCTACATTATTTCATTGTACCAAATATAAAAATGGAATTAAATGGTGATTCCATTCCTAGATGTACCAAACAAAATTTTGGAATGGTCATTCCTTTCCATTCCTAATTTCACTCCAATTCCATTCAACCAAATGGTTTCAAACCCCCACTAAATGTGTTGTATTTTTATTTTATTTTGCATTTAGAAACAATTCTAAATTGCCTCTAATTACATTAATTTCATAATGTAATTATATTAGTGATGCTTTGTAATTGCTGTTAAGTACTTAATTCTTTTTATATTTTCCATTCCAACCTTGTTATATCTCATACTCATTATAACATTAAACAAAAATCCAACAAAAACGTTTAACAAGGATTATACACAAGCAAAATGCTTCATAATTAACTTAGATCAATTGTCAGACACTTGTCTAGAAATTCATATTATCAACTCAAAATATACTAATAAATTGCTCAACATCATAATTTTTAACATTAATTTAAAATTCACTGTGGATCATCATGAGGTTGTGGGGATCATCACTAACAAAATTTCAAATGGTAAGTCATGTCCACTCTCTTCATCGTAGGGCTGCAAAAAGAATTTCAAAATAATCAAAGTATGCTCCTTTTTTATTGCATTTTGATGTATTTCATAGATTTGAAAATATAAAAACTTGAAAATTGAAATTTCAAGTTAATCAATACAAGAAATTTTTCTAATTCCTTCTTTTACTTTTCCTGTACATGTTCGTAACAAAAAAAAGGGACAAATATCTATAAAAGTAAGATGTGAAAGTAAAGACCAGAAATGAATACATTTTACTTGGGCCAACAAAATTTGAAGTAAGTAGTTTTATGTTTCTAATTTTCTAATATGATGTTTTCCAGTGAGAAGTTATGATTTTATTCACTAACAAAAGAAGCCATGAATATCACAAAGAAAATTAGAAGCATGTTACAAGCAAATGACTAGCTTAAGTTATGTTTGTTAGATATTGGTGTAGTTTATTTCAATAAATTTGAATTACTCATAAAAAAGAATAAAACATTTGAATGGATAAACATGAGAAACAATATTGATAGAACTTAAATGAAAGAGAATAAAACTAAGAAATTCAAATCCAACGAGAGCTTATTTTGGATATGGAAATTTAAGTAAAAATTTGAACTCACAAGAGTATCGATTTGAGTAATAATATTTGCATAATGTAATGCAAGACTAGCAGACCCTAACTTTTTTGGTTGTCTTGAGAAGCTTTTACTTGGATATCACTAACTGCCAGGTTAAATTGAGAAACAATTGTGAAAAATAATAATGGGTAGTACTAATGTAGCTCAATGTAGAAAGAAAACTAAAAGGACTTCTCATAAGAGCTATATATCACAGCTTCCAAGTGAGTAGCAAACAAGAAAAAGAAGAAAACAAAAGTTAAAATTTACTTGTAGACTAGTGAAAGATTGCGAGTTTTGGATCCCCATTGATTAAATGTTGGCTCCTCAACCTTGGATGTTCAAAGATCAATGACTGGGGCTAGGAATCCTATTGATAGACCAAAATAAAAGATTCAAATATTATTTTAGAAAAAAAATTGACATTTTTAAATTTAAAGATCAAGATAAAACATCAAATTTTATCTGGTATTTCACGAGTAAAAAATAAAAATGTGCTGACAATCTTAAAGAAATAATAGAGACAAATGCAATTTATGGCCTGACATACTTGCAAGTGGGATATATTATGAATTCCAACCTTGAATTATGACAATTTATTTAAAATTAGTCCCAACAAATCAAGCTGGTTTTATATAAGTTCTCTTAAGATAAATCATGTAATTAGTCTCATTCCTCTTAGTTAAATAGTGTTCACCTAACGGATGGCTTGACAAGGCAGCTATAGGTACTTCTCTGGCTAGGCCTCCAAAAGCAAATTGAGACATGCTAATGATGAAAGCTTAAAATGATACACATGTTGTGTCTCAAACTCTATGCTTTAAAGATGGAAGCCCTAACATAGACGAAGAGAACTGAATACTTGGTTTGGAGCTATATATTGCAGTTTTTATCCAAGACAGGATATAATGCAAAAGCAAAGCACACAATTAGATTGTGCGGACAAAGTTTTTGGGGCCACTTTTGATAATTATTTTATTGGAATCATATCTTTTCTATGAAAGCATAGCTTATGTTTGGTTTACTTGAAATTAGTGCATAATGGAGTCAATTAACAACGCTATTGGAGATTAAGATAGTCCAAGCTAGTTCTTAATTATTTGTACATTTAGTGGTCTGTATAGACAGGTAACCTATAAAAAGTTTGACATTTTTGCTAAAAACATTAGTAAAAATTAGAAAAATGTGAGATTTTTACTCAGGATTCTGAAAAAAGGAAAAAAAAAATTTACAAGGACGATAAACACTGACAATGGCACCCAATTCAATCAAAACTCTAGTAACAGGAACAAGCTTGGATTCCATGCAAGCACTTGCCCTGTCAAATCGTGCAAATTTAAGCTCAAATCCCTTAATGTGACTAAATAGGGTTTATGGGTTGGGATTTTGAAGAAACCCTCACTGCTGTCGTAAGCAGCAAATTTCGACCAGCACGCAAGTCTGGTACTGTCCAAAATTCTGCTGTATATTGGTGAGAATTCCATAAAACGTTGGATAGAGGCAGTTTAAGGTGAGTTCTGTAAAGAATTATAAAATTTTGGAAGATTGGTAGTAAGTCTGATTACAGTAGGTTGCTAGCTTTATTAGATTAAAGAAGTCTAGTGGTTAATTGTGATTAATTTAATTGTAGCCCGGCAGTTGTTAAGATGACCCACGCTTTGGTTGGAGTCTTTGACCAATACTTCCACTTAATTGGATAGGCAAGGAGGGATTCTTTGATGCTTGACATTGAATTGAACAAATTAGAGATAAATTGTGTAACAGAACCTTGCCCTATAATTTTGGTGCACTAGAAATTCTAGAGAGAGCCCTTGAAGATCTTCAAGCCCATCAAAAAGTACTAGAGACAGAACCGTGGCCTCTCGCTTATCAAACACGATTTACTTAGTTCAAATCACTAAAATTTTAAACCGTGTGTGGATAATATACCTTTCTCCACAAGTTTGCCAATCAAAAGCTATATGCTATTTAAACTTGAATATCATGTTATGCTTCATTTAAAAATTATATCAGGGTTTTCTTTAAATATCGATACTTAAAAATAAGGCCTTTCACTGCATCAAATGCTATTTATACATTTATGCATACATTGTCTATTGAAAACTTGTTTCCTAAGTGAATATTGAATCTTTTGGATATTTTGAAATGGTTGATTGTTTAAATTATTGGTCTTTACCTCGTTATGGTTTAAAACAAGTATGGTACCTCATTATATAATGATTTTAAAAAGGGGATGTCATATTTTGTGTGGCAAATTGATTTTGGTATTGTTCCATATTCGGTTTACGCCATATCAAAATTAAAATCGTGAATTGTTCATGGAAAATTGTGATTGTATACAAGTATGTTTATGGCTTTTGAAAGAAAAAAGAGAGTGGGCCCCTTAGAGAGCTTCTTATGAAAACCCTCAAGTGTACTTGGATCAAAATGATTTATATGACTATTTAACATGATAGAAGGATAAGGGGAGAAATAATTGGTGTAGGGATAAAATGAATAAAGATTGTCATTGAAGTTGTGTATTGTATAGTGGGTTACATGAGGAAATAATCTATGGATTCTAATGGTAAGTGGGAATCAAACATTTTACTTTTATGATAAGTGTGTATTTTAAAGTCAAATATTTATTGTTTATTTTACGTGGAATTTGGTTTATCCATCTATGCTCCTAAACTACTTAAATGTATATTAGCTATACACTCCTCTTTTGTCTATTTTTCTAAAATTTTTGCGCTAGCATACACTAAACTACCATACTTATAATACTTATATTGAAAACCCATGTTCCTTAGTATTTATACATGAAAGTTTTAGTCCATGAGAGCGCAATACTCAATGTTTTCCGGCATAATACTTTAATAGTAAATTGAAATTGTAATTAGATATCTTTTTGGAAATCTATTGCTTTAGGTGTACAAATCTTGTTTCTTTCTTTCTTGATAAATTCAATGGAAATCAAATTTCTACCTAAAAAAAATGTTAGAATGATTTTCACTTGATATTAGTTTCTCTTTTGTGAATTATTCACTCATTGAATTTTAATTAAACTCATCCTTTTTTTTTTAGAAAAATATTTTAGGTTTTAGGAATGTCTTTTGCAGAAAAGCCCCACCTGCCTAAGATTGAAGACTTACGCTTGAAGGGAATGCATAACACCTTAAAATGCAAAAATAAATAAATAAAATAATTTGATTTTGGTAGACTATATTGTAAGTTTAAAATTTTTTGTTGTGGCTATAGAATAATTTTCCCTTTTTTTGGTGGACTACAATGAGCATGCTGAAATTTTGTTGGGGCCAAAATGTAATTTTCCTGATTTATCTTTCTTTTTATATTTTTTTCCTTTCTCCCTTCTTTTTTTATCTTTAGTGTAGACCGTTCCCAAAGTTCTATTATTTTCCCCAGAAACCCTTAGCATGCTTGGCCTTTTCCTCTGCAAACGATTGTTGCTTTGCTTCTATCCAGCTACTTCCATCACTCTCTGCCATTTCTCTTCCTCTTCCAATCTGACTCCTTTTCCTATTTGCTAGCTTCCTAGTTCATCGGCCAAGAACAAGTAGCATCAAAGCTCTGCTTTGGCTCCATCTCCCTTCTCCTTCTCAACTACTGGAGTAGTTGGCTTTTTCTCCTCCTTTCCTTGTCCGATCTTCCTTTTTAGCTAGATCCTAAAGTGGCCTTTGTCTCAGCTGGAGTCAAGCATGATAGGGTACCATCGACTTAGTTCTCCTTTCTTTGGCAGCTTTCCATCCAGCTGATGCAAGTCTAACTGGTTCATCGGTGCTAGCACAACTAGGTTAAAGATTTTAGCTTGGCTATTCTGTTTAGAAGCTACCTTGTTTGGCCTCCCCTATTTTCTACAATGCAACTCCAGCCATTTTCCAGCCGTCAGGGGTCATGCAATGTCACCATCCTCTTCCTTCAATCACCATCGATTAGCAGTGTAGTTGCTTTATTTCAACTCATCTCTATCCCCTTTTCCCCGAATAGCTCCTCCAGCTAGATTGCAATTTTTTCGGCTGATCTACTTACCGGCACTGTTGTGAACGATAGGTCAGTCCTATCCCAACAGGTGACATCCACCTTTTCCCTCTCACTCAAATAGCCTTCACACTCATCGAAGTAGCTACTGCCCTATTGCCGGCCAGCCATCATAGCCAGCTATCATCAATAGCAACTCCACCAATTATCAATCTCCAATGGCCGATGACAATATTACTTTTTTTAGTATTCATTCTATAGTCTTGGCCAAACCCTAAGCAATTTTTGGCAATATGTCAATAAATATTTACTCATCCCAAGTTCAGCTTTATTTATCTATACATAAATCTAATTGAAATTTGAATAATGAGACTACAATACTTTGAAAAAGAAAATCCGTTGAGGTTATGTGAACCTGGTAACTAGGGTCTGATAAGCTAAATCAGGAAGTGATAGATTAGAACAATTGCATTTGAAGTTATCTGGATATCCTCAAGATGAGTAGATAATCCTACTCTCTATGTATATCCGATTTTGCAATACAAACTAATTTTGTTATACGAAACATTATGATTTTTGAATAATTAGATTTTTGATAATAACTTGTTTTGAAAGTTTAACTGTATGTTGTATATATGAAAATGATTTGCCATAATGAAATTATACATTTTATATTGATTTATGTTATTGGAACTAATGATTTCACGTTACCATATGATGTATAAATATGAAAAGGACTTAGCATATTTTTGCTTTTTATAATGATTACTGTTTACAAAAGCAATGATTTCATATTACTGTGATATGAAATTTTTGATATTTCTAAAGTTTATGCTACCTGAAATGATTGACAGTATTTCCTAACTTTTGATATCATGACATGAATAGAAATGTTTATTATTTCTAAATATACTTGATAGCATAATGTTTTTGATTAAGCAATTTTTTGAAATCCTGAATCCATTTGAAATTCCTTGGAAAACCCTCAAGTGCACTTGTGATTAGAATATCCATTGGAGAAATAAGGCTGAGAATATTTGAATTTCTGATTGGTGTGTTTGGATGGATTATGGCAATATCTGTTAGGTATATTTACCTTTAGGAATTATTCTTTAGATTCCAGTTATATTTGAGTAAAAGAGAAATTGTAGAATATTTGGTTACTTAAGTACTAGTAAATTTTAGCAAAACCTTATTGAATGTCTCCTGTGTTCATGCCATGATGATTACTTTTCATAGTATCACACTCTATTGCTTATTTTACTTTTGTTGAATACTCTATTTTAGTCACTTGACTTTCCTGATGAAAGAAAGTTTCCAAAGTTATTCTAGAATTGTAATTTTTAAACTAATAAGCTTATCTTCGCAAATATATATATATATATATGATCCTTTGGATTTTGAATACAAACTATGAACTAAGTTTTGATTTTCTATAGGATTATCTGCTCATTGAGTTTCTATGAAACTCACCTTATTTTTCTCCATGCTTTTCAAAGCCCAAAGTTACCCTCATTGATCATCCTCACCCACCTAGTTTAAGATCTGCTCATTGATCAAGTAGATTACCTTTTGCGAAGCCTAAGGGTAGATTGATGGTAAAAACTTTGTTAGTTGGTAGAGTTCTTATATACATGTATTTTGACTAGTTAATGCCCAATAGCATATAGACTTATGGCTATTGTATTTTTGAGTTATTGTACATGATGTGTATAAGGTGTGTAGCCCTTGTCTGCTGTATAGGCCTTGTGCCCGGAAGTCTGAAAAATAGAGGATTTGTTCATGCATTAATGTGATTTTAGTATTTGGTAAGTTGAGTCAGATTAGGAACAATTCTACATTGTTAAGCTTGTAGGGGGTTTCCTAATGATAACCTTCTACGCTGGTCACATTCAATGGATTAGGGCATGACAAAGTTGGTATCAAAGTGTCTTCAACTGCCAACTGGGATAGACATACTGAGTTTATGTTAGTGTGCCTAGGAGCATGGCACATGAATAAGGATATGTTGATGCCCATACCATGAAATATGCTGAGAATGTCTGCAATTCCCAAATATTTTGTTTCCATCCACATACATATCTGAACCTTGTCTAGATAAATCCTTCGGTTAAATAATAGGAAGATAATATTGATTACAGTCATAATGCTGGCAAAAATTCTAACAAAAATGTTGCTACAAATTATTGTAAGAGTGGTGCTCTTTTGATAGACTAGAAGAAAGACTTTTTAAGGCAAGGAAAGTGTTGTAGACCTAAACATTCTTCATCAATGTTAAAAAGAGCCAAATCTAGTTTTAACAAGGTTGGCCAACCACATGAGGATCATGGATCATGCATGCCAATGAATGCATATGCAACTAGGCGAGGCAATGATATAGATGATATAGGCATACCTGAGAGGATTTAGATTGTTGAGGAAATTGTGGGATCTTTCCAACTTGAAAAAAAAAAACTGGGATATTTAGTCTTTTAGAAAATTCTGAGGATGATGATGTTGGAAATATGGATGAAAATGTTATTGAAAGAAAATTTGCACCAAAATTACATAGGATACTTTAGGTGATTAAGGAATTGGATATCTAAGATGAGCTAGAGGAATCTCTAGAGGATGTTGTTCCAAGGTAAAAATGCAAAACATTTGAAACTTCAGAAGCTGTATTTAAAAGGGGCTAGGCACATGGCTGCCATGCACATTAGTAATGATATATCCTTTACGAAACATGTTTACAATATCTTCATGAATGAAGCTCTAGTATTAATCAACCCTACCTTAGAAGGGAACAAAGTGATAGATTCCTTTCATCAAATTGCATGGATTAAGTGGCTCCAAAACAAACCCCTCAGAAGTTTGATGATGCCCAGTGGCTTTTATTCAAAAGGTTGAAGAAGAGGATCTTCTTTAAGTTAAAACAAAGTTGCGAGATGATAAGTTAAAAAAGTTGACAATGATATGCAATGATTATTTTTCTCAAAGATAGAGAAGGAACATCTGGTCAGCTTTAGAATAAGTAGCGTAAATTAGTCTTATAAATGTTATTACAAATTATATTCTTGTGAAGCTATTTTGGGATAGGGCCTCTTTAGCACCCTATCAGTCCAAGGACAATGTTACTACAGGAAGGAAGGGTTACAAATCCAAGGTCATGGCTTACTCAATATGGTAATTGCATATCTGATGTTTAGTATTTGATGCTGAGACATAAGAGCGATGTTGAATTGAGACTATAGGAAAGCTAGTGTTATGTGTATTAAGGGTATAACATGTGCATTGAGATAGGAATTTGTAATGCCAAATGATCGATTAGATAGGTAGTATTATCTAAGTAAACATAGTAGAATGATTTGAGCTGGCCAGAAATTTTTGGGTAGATAGTGAAGTAGATTTGTGTCTATGAGTTGGATGCTTGGGTTTGGTTAAACTTTAGTGAAAATGTTGAATGTTGGTTACTTGTTAAACTCCTCTGTACTAGGAAGTATGTGATGTCTTACTTGAAAAGTTACAACCATCATTTCTTGGTGTTCATAAAGGTATCAAAGATAATCAATCTAAACTGGTGGCCATGAAAGAAATTTCTTTTAGTTTAGCCTTGAATGTAAATGAGTAAATCAATCACTTTCTACACCTGTGAAGGATAATCAATGTTCTAGTGATTAAAATAGGCTTGAATCCATATTATGCTATGCCTTGTCTTAATTGAAATAGGTGAATCAAAATAGATTAATTTTACACCACATATAATATGTGTAAGTATAAAAGTATGTAGATATATGTGGTTGATCGAATCTTGGAAATTTTTTATATGTTTGTAAGTGTTTGAAAATGAAATGAGTATTAGAACAAGCACTACTTTTATGATGACGTTATGTACTACTTGGGTATAGTATCTTGATTTGGTCAAGATAGATTAAGGTTTGTATGAGAATTGTGTAATGTGTAAAATTTTATGTCTGGTTAAAATGTATGAATGTGGGAGTATAGCTTTGCTTAAAATTGTTGATTTTAGTAGGATGCTATATGTGAATACTTGTATGCTTATGGTGATATTATTATATCTAGTTATGAATGACTATTATATTTATGAGTTAATATGGTTCAATAGTTGTAACATGAGTAGTGATGAGGGAGTATAAAACTTTTGAGTGTAGGAAATTAGAGTTAGGTGAATGTTCTAACTAGGCCCCTGACTGTACATTTAGATTGTTACTTACATATGACAAATATGAGTTCATTCTTTTGATTTAGCATTGAAAACTTAGGAAAGAATCAGGAAAGGCTTGCCTCAGCATTATGTTTATCAATGCTTAGGTCTTTATGTTTTTGGAGACTATAGGAATGTGGTTAGAGATCCTCTCTCAAATGTATTATAGGCTCACTTTCAAATGTTACCTTGGGAGACATAGAAGCTAAATTTGATAATGAGCTCAACACTTTTTTTTATCTCCTCTACATTGCGGATGGCAGAAGGTGTTTGGTGCTACTTCTTCGGTATGATAATTTTGATAAAGTTATTACTGCTTATGATAATGAACCCACTAGCATAATATCTTATGCCCTTAGTTTTAAATAATATAAGGACTGGATTGTTGATAAGTTGAATTTGCATGATAGAGGTTTGATTGCTTATGAGAGAAGTAGAGAAAATTTAGTCACATCCACCTTTTTTGTTTGGCAGTTTATTGGCTCACTGAACCTAGATTATATCCATTATGGTAGTTATGGATCTGAAAATACTTCATCTTCTATTGGTTCTCTCCTTACGAACATTGGGTTTCATGAAAGCCAAAAGAACATTTCTACTGAAGTCAAAGATTAGCAATGTAAGGGAGTTAGGAGTCAAATCGCGCAACTATGTGTTGAGTTTTAAAATGAAATTGTCACTCAAATTATGCAAGTATACATAGTCAATTGTGTAATATAGAGTGAGCGAGTATCGTCTTCACAAGGATTGAATTTCATGTAACTTAATGTAAAATTTCAATGGAGT
>JANHAO010008401.1:0-19257 GCA_026873985.1 Saraca asoca | reverse complement strand
GCAATACACCTTTGGGTAAATACTACAACATACTATCATAAATAAATGCCACTTTACATCATTATTAGGAAATTAAAATTTTCAACCAAACATATATGTCATCTTTAGATAAACAAAATATATTTGATTTAAGAATTTTTAGCTTTCTTCAATTAAGTTCAGTAATCATAAAAAAAATTATTTTCATTTAGGAAAATCCTAAAGTTTTAATGATCAATGAACATCATTTATTCACCAGATTTTTCTTAATGAAAATTTCATAAGTGTCATGAATAAATGACTTTTTTATGCATGACATTCAATCATTCTAGTTTGATCACTTTGGTGATCACAAACAATCTTAAATAACATAAAATCATGCATATATGTTATAATCATTTTCTAAATATATAAAAAGCAATAAGGCAACATATAATGATAATTGAGAATTTTTTTATTTAAGAATAAAACACCCAGCACCGTGGTGTTGTGATTCTAGTGCTATGGCACCAGCTTCTCTGCCAGCATTATGCACATTGTTCTTGTTTTCTTAAAATCTTTCACTTCAGAAGTTCAATTTGTTAAGGCAAGAAAATAAGAATGTTTTGTCCTTTTTCTAACCTTTCTTAGAATAAAAACCAATCTTTCAGGTTTCAGCAAAGTCAAACAATCAATTCATGCCTTTTGGCCTTTTCCTATTGTTTTAATATTGCATAAAGCAATTCATCCCTTTTTAATGTTTTATATTTATAATAAAATCATTGCAATCATCATGTCAATTCTCAATTCAAGACTTTCTTGAATTAATTAAATCAACTAGCAACATTTTGCCTTTATGCGATGCTATTCAAGTTTCATTGTTTTATATATATAATAACTTGTACATCAATTTCAATGAAAGCTAGGACATTTCATCCTTTTTTCAATAAACAACTAATATGATCCAGTGAGTCAAGAAACCAATTCAATTGTTTATATATATAAATATATAACTTGCAGCAGAACAAATACCCATTTGCATAATCGGTTCATAAATGAGACAAAATAGGGATTAAACATTTAAGCACATTCATGGAAAATCATAAATCATTAAACACATGCTCTGATACCACATGTAAATTAAAGATTATGATCTTTTAATTCTTAAAAGGATCTTTGAGATCTATGATTTTTACATACCTTAGTTTGATGATGATGAAGCCATTGTAGTGCAAATGTTGTTTGCATATATTGATTTCTCGTCTTTTAACCCTTTCTTTCTGAAATACACTCAATTTTTTGATGGATTTTCTCGTGTGTTCTTTTGTGGGCAAAGAGAGGACCAATATATGCATAACTCGTCCTTTAATTTGATGTGTCCATAAGACATCAGTTATTTTATCAATGGATGGATGGAATTTATTTTATTAATAACTTCCCACTATAGGAAATTACTTGTTAGCCCCCAATCCCTTAATTTCAGGACACTTATTATCTAACATGAGCCCATTGATCTAAGTCATTTCAAAGTCCCACTAACTTCTTTCTTCATGCAATAATAAAATTTATTATAAATTTAGCATTTGATTTAAATTAATCATTTTTATATACTATTACACATTATTTATTTTATGAATAATAGTATATGTTTTAAATGTATAAGTATTCATATTGATGACAGAATTTAAACACACCCGGTCAATGAGTTGGTGAAATTAGCTTAAATGAAATTATTTGAGTTCTTTAAGAGTAGATTAGTAATGAAAGATATGAGTATTTTATATTAGAAAAATAAGATATAACATAAGGATAATCTTGTAATTAATATTATTTTTTTACAAATATTTGAACTAAAATTTGATTGTTTTTGGACTTAGTAGTCGAAAGGGCCAAAAAGGAGACAACCCTATTGATTGCTGCAAAAAATGTTATACTTGAAATGGTGGAAAAAATTCTACATGAACTACCAATAGCCATTCACGAGACTACTTCAAAAAAGAAAAACATAGTGCTTGCAGCGAGGGGGAGCATATAAGCGCATATTATTAAGGCATTGTAAAAAATGACCTTCGGGAGAACTTAATCTTACGGGTGGATAAAGAGGAAAATACTGTAATGGGCATAGCAGCAAAGTCATCAAATTATAGGGCGTGGCAAATAACTGGTTCCGCCATGAACCTGCTATAGGATATCAAATGGTATTAGGTGTGATGTACTAAATAATCTAAGCCTCTATCAAATGTATATATTCTTGCATAATAATTTCTTTTAGAATTTAGTCTTCATCAATTCAAAAGCTATATATTTCAAATTTGTAAAATTAGATAGCAATATTAAAAAATTATATAATTTAACATTGGAGTGTATTATTAATTAAATGCTTCTCATTCGAGAATCATAATGTAATTGCTTTTACATCAATAATATATGGAATAAACATTTTCATGTGTTTCAAGATCTTTTATATTCATGTGATCTTTGTCACATCCTGATTCACGACAACTAACTAACATGGAAAGCACCTATAAATAACTCTCTACAAGCTTAACTATGCAGTAAAACTCTTGATATTATACACTTTCTACATGGAGAATGATTAGACAAATATAAAAATGTAGGACATGAGGATAAATCTAAATGACATTGGCACATTTATCAGAATACTTTATCAAATTTTTAACAAAAATCCAATGACCTTTTCCCTATTTTGTGGGTTCTGGGCACGAGGCCAATTCAACAGTTGAGGGCTACAAGCCCTACTCACAACCTATATAACTAGGCAAAATACAACATAGGCCTAGCTACCACAATGTACACAGTCCACTAGATGACAACTTCACACAAATACATAGATGACTCAACCTTATCAATTGCCAAAGTATAACCATAAATATGCATTCGTGCTCCGCAAAGGAAGTCTACCTAATCAAAGAACAAACTCAAGTCCAGATGGATGGGAATGAGTGGTGGGAGTGGCCTCAAGCGTTGAAAATATAAAAGAAAACGGAGTGATTTTCTTATAAACCCAATGAGCAAATAATCCTCCAAAGAAACCAATGGTTAATTTACAAATCATGTTCAAAAGCAATATAGGAAAACATACATATATATAGTTATAAACATCAGTTTATAAACATCTTACTAAATCTGAAAACTTCAGTTCACTGAGAAAAACAAATTCGATAAGTGTACCAGTCATCAAGTCAAAATGAGATACAACCTGGTATGAAACCTTGTAAATATTTCACTCTCTCATCTTGGTAAATTTTCAGCACCTAAAATCTGGAAATGTATATGATTTGGTGCTATTTTACTCTGTGATTTTGGATTCCCTTTCCTCAGCACTTACTTTAATCCTCTTGTTTTTATTATCATTTTCTACAACAACCTATACATATATGCAAAAATTATTAAACATTTATCATAACTGAACACGGCCAGAAATCTGGAGTTACAGAAATGTGGAGGAGAAGGCCAGCCCCAAACACGACCAGGCCGTGTCCTAGGACACAGTCATGTTTGGGGCTAATTGAAGCTCCTCTCTTTTTCTTCAATTACTGACTTATACTCCTTGAAAGGGCTCATCTTCTAGTTTCTCCTTGATCCAAATATGCTCTAAAATTCACCTTAGAAATATAAAACATCTAACTAATTTTCCAAGCCTAATGGACTTTTGAACTAATGGACTTGGAAAGGCTTTGAACTAATGGACTTAACTTTTGTTTTGTTGTTTCCTTTTTATGGTTGTTATTAGAGGATTTCTTTTATAGATGACAAGTCAAAACATTGAACATGATGATGGTGTGTGGGGCTATAATATTGAAAAGCTCTTTATAAAGATTTTAGTGGATGAAGTTAACAAGGAAAATCAGAAAAATTGAATATTTGCTACTAGGATATGGAAAAATATATTGAATGAAGTTAATAAAAAAGGTGGATGAAGTTTTTGCTTAAAACAAGTGAAGCAAAAATATAATAGGCTAAGGATGAAATATCATGTGTTCTTTGAACTACTTCAACAAACAGGCTTTGGGTGGGATGCTGAAACCAATACTGTGACAACTGAAAATGCTATATGGAATGCTTATTTAGCGATAAATTTTTAAAATTTTTCACTACTTTTCATAATGTTTATTGTGTATATGCATAATCGTATTTGATTGTATTTGTTATTTTAGAAACGCCTTGAAGCTCACCAATTTCACAAAAAAGGATGTGAGCATTATAAGCTGATGGGGATTATCTTTAATAGAAGCACTACTACAGGTGTCCTTCATCATGCCTCTACCATGGACCCTCCAAATTCAGATAAAGAGTGACAGCTTGACGATCAGTACATCAATGATGGAGTACATATAAATGTTGATGAAAATGTCAGAGAGGATTATGTTTTGGAAACTATTAAGCATAGAACACGAAAAGGAAAGAGAACCATAATAATGCCTGAATGTAAGTCAAAGAAAGACCATACTTCTAATGAAATGAGTGAGGTTGTACAAGCATGGACTGCATCTTCCAAGGCAAGGATGGAGGAATCCCTTGCAAGGGCAAAGAGATATAGGTCAAAAAGTGTTGAGACAACTAGCTCAATGGCTTCATAGAATGATTATTCTCATGTCAAATGTATGGAAATGCTGAGTAGCTTGGAAGACATTAGTAATGATATGTATGCTACAGCCTTGGATAAATTTAATGATGAAGGATGGAGGCAAATGTTCTTAACCATGCCTATGGAGAGGAAAAAATCATGGTTAACTAAGCTTACTTAGGGATTTTTTTTTGCAACATTGCACTGTTTAAATACTTTCAAACTATTTTATGACCTATCTTTGTTATGTGTTGTTTAAAGATTTCATTTTGTTTAGTCTTGTATTCCATTATTATGTTGAATTCAATATTCTATTACTCTGTTGCTTAAACTTGTATGATTGCAGGATTAGACATGACTAATAGTTCATCAATAAAGAGCTAGATAACTTAGATGATTTTGATTCTAACAATTTAGATGATGGGTTCCATGACTTTCTTTCTATTTACATGATTCATCAACTTGAGATATCCTTGATAAAGAATCGTGTGAGAACTTCTTCATTAACTGATTGTGAATTTATAGATAAGTTGTTGAATAGATCGCTTGCAGTATGTTATGAGTTATTTCGTATGGACAAAACATGTTTTGTCACTTTTGTGATGACATGAGAAGATATAATTACTTAGGTGATTCAAGAGATGTGTGTTCAGAAGAAAAGGTTGGTATGACGTTATATATTTTGGACATAACACTCGACAATGAGTTGTCACAAACCAGTTTCAACATTCAACTGAAACTATGTCTCGTCATTTCAAGAAACTTTAAAGGCAATATGTAAGGTTGGAAAGGAGATCATAAGGCAAGAATCATCTGAGCTACCTGATCACATCAGAAACAGTAGGAAATATTATCCATGGTTCAAGGTAATTGTTATCTACTACTTTATTTTGTATAACTTATTGCATATGATCCTAACTTTTTAAGATTGCAAATTTAATTTTTTATTTAATTACATATTTATTAGAATTGTTTTGGGGTTATTGATGGCACACATGTTAGTGCATGGGCTCCAGCAACAAAACAAACCGCTTGTAAAGGTAGAAAATCAATTGTCACACAAAATGTTATGTGCATTCGTGACTCCAATATGTTATTTACTTATGTTTACACAGGATGGGAAGGTAGTGCCAATGACTCAAGAGTGTTTTTGTATGCACTTCTTTGGCAAGATGCAAAATTCCCATGGCCTTTTGAAGGTATTTTAATATTATATCATATTTTCATTAAGTCATTTATAAGTCATTGATATATTATAAAATTCATATAAATTTTTATTGTAGGTAAATATTATTTTGTTGATTTTGGATATCCTTACACAGGAGGATTTCTTCCACCTTTTAGAGGCAAAAGATATCATACCCAAGAATATAATGGTCGTGGTCAGCAACCTCAAAATACGAAAGAATTGTTCAATGTGAATGGTGATTGAACATTGTTTTGGAGTATTGAAAGCACGTTTTCCAATCTTAAGATTAATGCCAACATATAGACCTACTAGACAACATCTTATAGTCACTGCATATTGTACAGTTCATAATTATATTCATAAATGGGGGCAACTCGATATGTTATTCCATGAATGGGAGACTATGAGTCCTTTAGATATAGAGGCTTCAATAGATCAATTAGGTGAAGGAACCTCAAGCAATAATAACCATTCAAAAGAATTGTTTGATGAAGCAGGAGCAGCAATATCAGCATATCGTAATCACATTACAAATTGGATGTGGGTAGAGCATATAAGTGCTTCTTAGTTAGGATTTCTGTAAAATGTTTTAAATAGTATTTTTGGAAACATCTTTTAGGTTTAATATATATAATATTTTTAATTTGCCTCTACTTTAATTTTTTTTATGGCTATACTTTATAATAGTATTTAAGATATTCTTAAATTCATCTTAAATTTACATTACACTTTATAAATTATAATAATGATTAGTCATCATTTTGAAAACAACTATTAATACCTAAATAGTAGTAATTATAAAAAAAATATTAAACATATAAACTTGTCACTAATTGAAAAAAAAATTTATCATAGGCATTATTTGAATATATCTCATATGTATTATTTAAATAGTTTGTAAAGATATCTTATATACATTATTTAAACATATAGAATTTGTGACTAATTGAAAACAAAAAAAAAAATATTACAACCAAATAAGTTTTTTATTTTTTGGTTCTTAAAACTATTTCCTGAAGCATTTTTTCCAAATGAATTTTCCACTCTTTTGTTTTCAAAAAATTGTTTTCAAAATTTACATCTAAATAAGTTTTTTATTTTATTATTTTTTAAAAATAATTTTTAAGATTGTTTTTAAAAAATAATAAAACAAAAACACTTGAAAACACTACCAAACAGGCCCTTTATTTCCAATTTATGCGGCAACTTGCTTGCCTATTTCTCTATATATAGTGGCACAGCTTCCTTTGTACATTGATCTTTACAATGCTAAGGTACCACAACCAAGCTATAAAGAGAATGATTTATAGAATGTTTCTTCTATAATGTTGTGTTCTTTAGAAGTAAATATGTCTCTTAGTAGTGGGATTTGAGTAATGAATAAAAAATATAATTTGTTATATTTCTAATTAGATACAAGACTTGCCACAAAGATGATTTGTTTTAGTGAAGCCACGTATAGTAATATTACTTAAGCAACTTAACTTGTCACTAAAATCATAAACATTGTAGTGGGATAAAATAGTAACTAATTACTTCCATAACATTGAAGTATAAAATTCTTCTCATTAAGATGTATAGAACTAAGTGTATTTACATAAAATCAATAGCAGAAAAGCTGTAATATAAATTAATTAGTTGTCACAAACATTATATACTATTTCTTCCATTATTACATTATGCACCATCTTAAGTTGCCATATATTTACACATTACTTTTGAAGACATTGTTGTTTCAATAGAATCTTATATTGTAATGTTTGAATGCCCATTTAGTTATTGATAAATTATACACTTAAAAAATATAAGTGGCATTCCATAAAAGAGCCACAGTTAGCAAGCAAGGGCCATGTACAGTTATTCACTTATACACTGTCAATAACACATTTACCCCTGTCAACATTGATGAAAGGTCAAGTACATCATTTGAAACTCTTAGAACATTCATACTCTTACTTCATTGCATTTCTTTAATTAGGGCATCGGAGAGGTTCTACGAGCCACACCACCTGAACCTTGCTTGTAGATATTAGCATAGTAGGTAGTGCGATTGGAGTTGGAGAAAAGTGGTGTTCATAATTGGCGTTGCCTGTTTGGTTTGTTGGCCTATGTTTTATCTCCTAGCCATTCTTTATCTTGTGATATCAAAATCCTTTGTCCATATAGCATGTCAAGATTTTGATATAAAAATCAAGATATTAATTTGTTGATTTCAGTTTGTTGCTGATCGTTATGATTCATGGATATCTCTACTCATTGTATCTTCATCTATAATATTTTTTTGTCAAAATACCTACATTATTGCACTTTAAAATGAAATCGATAAATCTTTATTATTTCCTAAGTTTTTGAAGATCTTTAAAAGAAGTTTTACTTGACAATTTTTTCCATATTATCATAAGCATGGTAGTTAGAATTGCACAATTCCTTATTTGAATTGTGCGATTCAAGTCGATTTGAAAGGGTAACGGTTTGAATCTTGAATAGAATTGAACAAACCTCTAAATCATGCTAGAATCATGCCAAAATGGGAGGAACCATGCAGTTCCTTGCGATTCGACAAAGTAGAGGACAATTCGACGCTAGAACTAGAAGTGGATACTGCTCCAAGGTTTAAGGAATGGTCCATAATAAATGATAAGTGAGATCCAAAGATTATTAGTAACTAGTTTCAGATGAAGATTGTTGTCAACCTATACTATTTAGCTTTGAATGATAGGGGATGTAATATCATTTGGATCAAAGAGAATAGGGTCTGATGCAAGTGCAAAAAGCTCGAAGGGATGTGATCTCACTAGTTTCTAGATGCAAAATTAGGTCAGTCTATTTTTGGGGCACAACCTAGTTTAAAAACAAAAGGCTCGTGAAGGGCTTTTTTTACTTTAAAACCTAACTATCTCACATTCTCCTTCACTTTTACCCTTAACCATCATCTAAAAGCTTAATCTAGGGATTCCTATAACCAATTCTATGACTGATCCTTGACACTATTATTTTATTCCCTTTTTTATCGCTTAGCCAAGAATCTAATTAAACTTAGCACCTAATCAATTCTTATTAATTTCTTCCTAAATTTACCAATCAAGCCTAGCACCCAATTGGCCCTTATTACTAAGTTAATTAAAGCCTAACCTTTTAACTAATTTACTAATAGCATTAAGATTTGAAAACTCCAAGTCCAATTAATTAATTAGTCCAGCAAGAACTCCACTAATTACCTTCAATTCTCTAGGAAAGTTAATTTACCCCTATAGAAAATCAAAACCTTATTGCTATTCCAACCAAACAGCTACAAACAATAATAAATTGCCTATGAAAATTCAACTGGTAGTAAATCATAATAAATAGTTAATTAATTAGCCACCTTAATTAATTACTGAAAGCAACTATAGGCATTAAAATAGAGTATCAAATTAGAAATAAATTGGAATCACAAGTAAGTCTCACAATCAACAAAATAATTGGTACAAAATTTTCCTTAGATTCAAATGA
This sequence comes from Saraca asoca, assembly GCA_026873985.1. NCBI lineage: Eukaryota > Viridiplantae > Streptophyta > Magnoliopsida > Fabales > Fabaceae > Saraca > Saraca asoca. The sequence goes on along the minus strand of JANHAO010008401.1, from coordinate 10,030 downwards.
AAGTTTAGCTATACATTAATACAAAAATAAAAAAGGAAAGAAAAAACCTAATAAGGAAAGAGCTTGCCTATATATGCTCGAGTATGCCTCACCAAGGTCTGCTTGTCGACCCCCTTTAGAGGCCCATCAATGAAGTGGTTGTGGAACCACCTAATCCAAAACTAGATGCATCTAGGTCACCATCCTTAGGAGCAACCATTAATAGCTCCTAGCATATCTCCACTAATCAACTTTAATAAAACTAATAACAAGTTCACCATCGATGGGCATGTGAGTTTGGATAGCCACTTCCTATAATGTCATGGTGGCCTCACTAAGGGATAGGTGGAAGATATGGATCTTCAATCGCCACCTCTCAACCAATGGTGTGGCCATTGCCTAGTCAATCTTAATGTCACCAATCTGCATGAAATCAAGTAAGCCTTGAGGTATTTGAACAAAACATGTGACACCCCACCTAATATCTTCCTAATTAGGCTAGGGTATTTCAAGGATTTATTATTTATGTGTTCTCTAGTGTAAATTTTTTTTCTTGAAACAAAGTCTTAATCATGGTTTTTACATAAAAGAGTCATTTATGATAGTACAAAGATTAAGAAAAAAGTTTACACATCCTTATTCAAGAAACAAGCAACTAATGCCACTGGCATGTGCTGTTAGAATGCTTCCCAGAAGATCTAGCATCAAGGAGGAGTTCATGGTCAGCATTGCATACAACTTGAGTTCCATGTAGATCCATAACCAACATGAAGTGGAAATCGATTTCTATAGTCTCCAATTGGTAGTCCACAGTGGTTACCAAAGTATTTTCATATGACAACATTTTTTAGAATGTGAGATAGGGCTTGATGCCTAAAAAAACTTAGATAATGAGGGATAAGTCATATAGACTTAGTAAGTAACATTTCATACAAACTACTTTAGTACCTTTGTCATCTTATATGTTTTGCCTAAATTCCATCCCCTAAGGGACCTAAGTCACTTCCATTTATTAGTAAAATCTATTGCTAGTATTTGAGTATTACATGATACTTTACTCTTTAAGTGATTTATGAATTCATTAATGTCTTATGCAACATATTTGTGTTTATACCATTCCTTGCACTTCTTCTCACACTACTAAACTTACACCATTTTGCACGTGTATTTGCTCATAAAATTTTGTCAACAAAACATGCACCATAATTGTATGCTTTTTGTCTTATTTAATTATGATCATATTGAATTAGGAGTATTTCAAAATCATACTTACATGCATGATAACCAATCAATAACAAGCATAAATACTAATTATAAAAGAACAACAATATAAACAACCATGGCATATATTTAAGTCCATTCATACACATATTGGCAAGATAAAATTGTACTCATATGCTATTAACCAACAATAATATGCATAAATAATAATAATATATGGAAAAGAGCAATAATCTAAATAACCACAACATAAATAATCACAATCATAATCATAGATAGATAAGTTTTCTCCTTATAATCTTAGTCCAGGATTTTTTTGTCTCTCTTTTCCTTTTTCATTTTGAGCTAACCTCATATGTGGCTCCTTAGTTTATATAGAGCACATTCTCATGCAATTTCAATATCCCCTCCATTTCACAAGCCATATCACATGGCTTTTTCATATCACTTGACCATCTCAAGGTCATTCACATTTTCCATCTCATTGGGAATCACTTAGCTATGGGCCATATTACTTATTGAATCACAAATTTCAATCACATATTATGAAATATAATGTCTTATCTTTTATAGCCAATTTTTTTGCACCAACACCCTGCACAAGGGCTTCTAAACACATAGAATCATGGTTAGTAATAATTTTAAGAGAGTGCATTTAAAGTAAATAATGCAAGGCTCATTTGGCCCATATCATCCAAATTAATTGAACAAGCACTAGAAAACTAAAATCACACTTTGCCATGCAAATTTCATACCCTATTTTTGGCAAGCATAGTTTGGCCACTAGGCCATATTTATGCTTCCAAATTTTATTTTTTCAAAATTATCAAGTAAGTAATTCATATCGTCAAATATAGAGTCAAGATTTCATATAACACTCAATAAACAAATATGTTATCATATGAAGATACCCTATGGCCAAATGACTCATAGGCTTTTTGTTAGAAATTTTTTATGATCAAACTCACTAGGAAGATGCATAGAAATCAAATGACATTAAATAAGCAAGAATTCACATATAATCTTTCACACACCCATCAATTGTCATAATATTCACTTGGAGCCTTTGATTTAAATTTTTTGTTCTTATTTACCCCTATTTTACTAGGATGGCTGAAGCATGTAGGAGAACACATCACAAGCTTTCATCATCTAAGCTCACAAGCGAGATGCACAATAATCATACTAATTTCAAACAAGCAAGAAAACCATATGCAACTCTATTTTTGCACATTAAAATATCATGTCATCCATTTAGGTTTTTATTTCAAACTTTTGCTATCATATTCCTCTACTTCTGTAAGGAGGCCAAAACCCCTATCATGCAAAGTGAACAAGTTTCATTTGCTATTATACTCTAGAATGGCTAAAGCATGCATTGATATTTTCTTTGAATTTCTAGCAATCAAATATGGAATTTATTCATTAAGAACTCAATCAAGAAAAAGATGACATACAAGCACATTTTGTAGCCTTATTTTACCATAGAGCCCCATTTTAAATCTGCCTTAAATTTTTGATCCATTCTTCTCACTTTTTCCCTATGAGCCGAAGTTACTAAGTGTGGGAGCAAGACAAAATTTTCTTCTTGTTTTCACCCTTATGTGGTCAAACCACTCTACCCAAATTTAGTGGATTTTTTTTCAAGTTTTTACTAGTAAAAATTACATGCATGTATTCCAAACTCAAACATTTTCTTCAAAGAATTTCACATACAAGTCAAGAAAACACTTTTAGTAGGAAATATTGAATTAGAGTTACCATCTTTCCTTATAGAATCCAACCCACCCTTTAAACGCTATATGAGCTTCAGATGGGTGATGAGTACTCATCTTAAGAGCTTTAAAGTAGGTTAAAGATGAAGAGCTTGGCCCTTATACAAGAAGAGAAAAGTGCTTGAAGTTAGATAAGTTTCATGCAAAAGCTAAGTGAGAATAGAACATAAAAAAGAGATGAAGGGACTACTTACTTGTAGATGAAGAACCTAAATGTAAGGGGGAGATGAAAGCTTTGGCTTTGGTGAAGGAAAAGAGAGAAATCCTCTTTGGTGTTTTTTTGAGGTAGAGCCATGGAGATAAGGAGAATGGTAAGATATAAATGGTTAAGAATATGCTTAAGGGAGATTATAAGTTTGAAGCAAGACTACTCCTCTTAGGCACTTTCCCAAATTCAAGGATTAGCAATGCATTGGCCAAATATCTAAGCCTATCATTTTTGTATTAGCTAGTTATCCCTTTGTTTTTATCCATATTTATTTATTCAAGATTATTTTAAGATTCTTAGGTTAGGAGAAATTATTAGGGTAGGCCCTTATGGTTATGATGATGTCTAAGTCTATGCCCCTTAGGCTCCATCCTATGCTAAGGTAAAAACATTCATTGGTGGAGTATATGACTTATCTTCTCCCATTTGTGAGATATATCTTATTCTTATCTTTCTATCATAGTAGGATTATTTTATTTGTAGGCTTAGTAGTCATCATTAGGGTAAGCTTCATGATGACCTATACTGTAACTAGATTCTACCTTATTACAAGGCATATACATGAGTTAGTGGGTGGTGTCTCCTTGTATCCCTCTCTCCCTTTTGTAGGCAAGACAATGGCTCATTTCACATGCAAATTTTTCAATGATAATTGGATCACAAGCTTGCATGGCACTTGGCTTACATGCTTGATTTATCATAATCACTTGGCTTGCATGCATACATTTGTCACAGCACGTTGTGCATGCATCCTTTTATTTATTTATCTTCTTTGTTCATCTTTCTTGAATCTCTCACAAAGCAAGAATGCCATTTTGGATAGATTTCTATCATGATTTAAAGGTCACTATGCAAGACCAAAATCACCAATTTAGATTTGTATTCAAAAATAAACTAGGAAAAATTGGCTTATTAATAATTAATGAAAATTTTATGAATTGACACTTTGAGTGTCTATTTTACTACCAAATTTATAGATCTCTGTTTTAATGTTCTTATCAAAAGTTAAGCTAAATATTGAGCTTAAAGTAGTTCAAGCTAGATTCAAATCCTACTTCAAAACAAAAATGGAAATAAATGGCACACAATCAGCCTATTAAATTTATGTGGGTTGAAGCCCTTACATGTTTACTTTCTAAATCCTTTTTTGTGGATCTTGATTTGCATATTTCTACCTAAAGTTATGAAAAAAAAAACTTGTTTCAGCTTTGCAGAAGCACTTGTAATCCAAGAATCACTATAAGTTTAATTCTTCTAATTCCATCTTGTCTTAAACACAAATCATAATTAACCAATTAATTCTAAGGTCCAACATACAATCAAATTCATCAAGAAAACAACTCAAGTGTCCCATAAACCCTCATGGAACCCAAGGACACCATCAACTCATGATCAACTAATTCACTAACCATCCACATGCACATTATGCACACAAAGCAAAAGTTCAAATTCACATTTATTAATATATATGGCATACAAGGACCACATGTATCTTAGTGAAATTCAAAGTCCCATTCTAATAAAAATGTTTAAATCGTCCTTAGTATACATGTATCATAGGATTTAGACTAGCACATTTTATACTAGAAGAATGATATATGAGGTTTTTTAATTAATAATTGCCTAGCATGTCTACTAAAAGCAAGTAGTTGTTTTCCATTGGCTTATAGGCTTTAAGCCTAATCATATGCCTTAGTGAGCACTCATTGGTTCTTTCCCTTACAACCCTATCCTTAACAAGCTTTCTCATATTGCTTAAGTCAAGATGCGTTGACATAGCCAACCCATTTTGGGATTGGGAAGCCCATAGCATGCACTCCTCTTTAAGGGTGCTGTATAGGCTTTTCTCTAGCCAAGTTATTATTTTACTCTTTGTTGTTTTTGTCACTAAAATGGCCTAACTTCTTCATGATTTGATATTGCCATATGTAGTTTCTAATTTTGGGAATATAACTGGAATAAGTAGTCATTCAGTGATAACTTCCTACAAGCCATTTCAATATTATAAGAATTACTCAACACAATTAAAACAATAAGAATGAAAATCCATATTTTATAATTTAAGAAAAACAAAATGGATTTTCTACGGATTGCAAATGCTTTATATAAACTTCTCAACGAATTCTTACAATAATTTCAATAAAGTTTTCTCTATTTTTCAAATGTTTCCAAGGACACACGCCCTTCCAACAACCTATAAAACAATTCAGAGGTTTATACATATTTATCAAACATAAAATAAATATAACAAATCCAAAACTAACTTTACACATGCATTTATAGACATCACAACTACCAATTGTCTAACCCAGTGTTATGTCCTCAGTCTTCATCTTGTGATCTTCACAATTCCAATAATCTTGAAACTAAAACATTTTTTTCCAAGAAAACATAGTGACTTTCAATGAAACCTAGTAAATAAATTACTTACTCTGTATACAGTATATAATTAGTCAACAATTATACCAATATCACATTTACCATCATACAATTTTAATAACATGCAATAATCTAAAATTTAATCAACATGTACTTACAGTCAGTTGGCTCATTTACGAAATTTAAAATTACCAAATAGTACACATGACCTAATATGCACACCTTTAGGAATGCTCCAACCATATTTCTTACTTACCATTCTACCAAATATTTCTTGCTTCACTCAACAATTTTTAATAAAGCAAAAGGAAGAACTATTTATGAACTTATATTGTCATAAGGTCATTCATTAACATGAAAATTTCATTCACGATCAAACTACTAGTTTAGATATACATGCTTATTAGTCATGCAATACAAATAAACAAAGAACTCCCTTTTTTGATGAGTTCTAGGCAACAATGATTAGGTCTCTAAATAGGTATTAAGCATATGAAAAGATTATCACTATTGCAATTTCAATCATTCAATAGAATAATTTGCAGTCATTCTTCCTCAACAAAGACATCCTGTAGATTTATTTCAATTTACATCCACAAGGAATGCTTAAATAAAATGCAAGGGATAATTATGAAACATACACTAGTAATTAGTATTAAACCACTACAATGTGTTTATAAGAAGCATCAATAGCCTTTTTAAGACATTCATTTATGGATCCAAAATAGTGTTATTAAAGTAACTTACCAATTTAAAGCATTTTCAATTTTATTCCTCTTCATATCACCTTATCTCTCCATCATATTAAATTCCCCTTATCTCTGAATCATATTAATGGCCATAGTTATGCAATTATAATTTTTCATTGTAGGTTTCTTCAAGGAGCCTATCAAGGATCCACATTTCTCAATTCACACATATTCAAACAATAGTACTTCTCTAACAACTAATCATTCAAATCACACAAAAAGATTCTATAGTTCAAAGATAACCGTTCTATTCACACGTGTCCAAATGAACATCACAATACAATAGTAAGATCCAAAATGAAAAACATGCAACATTCTCTCTCTATTTAAGGACAATTCCAAACAAACATATATTAAGTAGCAATAACAATTCCTGCTTGTCAGCAATTCTTATAAATTTCATGTAAACCAACTTAACAAGGAATGGGGTGGAACACAAAAAATTAGTATAAATCAATCCACTAGCCTTATGGCAACACATGTTTTAAAACATCGATCATATTTCTCTCTAGGCATGGCTTATACGATTCACAAACTCCCATGCACAAACCTAATACATTAAAAAATGTTAACCTGGTGAAGGACTTATGGTTTAAATGGGTCATAAAGGTTGACATGGTACTAATTCACTTTATATTATGATTCTACAATATTCCATACTAAAATAATTAACTTAAATTTCCATGTATAATAAGAAGTGAGCCACTCATTACTTCTAATACAATTTGATCCTCTCACATCTACTAGCAATAATCAGGCAAAATAGCTCTTTGACTCCCTAGAGTCTCACAGCATTATGAAAATTAAAGGGTATTCAACACACCACTAACAACTTAAAGGTAAAATAAAATTTACATAACCCACTCTAAAGTGGCTAAGGTAACCAAACAATTTGAAATTTAGTCAACAAGATAACTTATGGCAATAACTAGACACTCACAATTTTCCTCACATAACCTACCAAGTTAAAAAAAACCACATGACATTCACTTCTTATATCACCCAATAAGTGAGCATTCAGTCACTTTAAGTAAACCATACCAATTACTCCCCCTCCAAATCATTATTAAATATTCAAAAACATTCATATCTTATCATTCACCCTGTTTTTATGTACTTGCCCAAAAATAAATCTCATTTCCCTAAATATACCTACTATATGTATGTTATAAAATCTGGATACCAAATTCAATGTTCTCGAGACTGCCATTCTATGGGTTCTTTAATTAACATTCCAATGTTCAATTCTACTTATCAAATGAAAGTCCCATAGGTAGCTTAACACCTTGCTATGTTTCATACTTACTTAAGCAAAGCTATTCCCCTAAAGGGACATCATCCATTTCTAGCACAATCCTTGTTCTCTACCCTTCTACATAGCATATACAATTAACATTACCACTGTCCCTTGCATACATCCAATATCATTATATATATTAATATAAATTCTAAATGCCAAAACATAGTAAAATAACATATATTCAAAGTGGTAAAGTGAGTACACAATTTACTCACCATTCTGGAGTTCAAGTAGCTCTTACTCTTTGAGCCAAGCCAAACCATACTTTTTAAGTTTCCATTAAATTTTCATCCATGAGCACAAATAAATATAGAATCTAACATCATAAAGGTGCTTCAAATTTCAAGGACTAAATGAAACTTTGAGATCAAAATTTCATTTAATTCCTTATGTACGTACCAGAAATTTTCATCGATAGATTGGAATTTTTTTTTATTCTAGCCATTCCTCCCTTATTCTGCAATAATCAACTGAAATTTGCAAGAAACAAAAACTGAAATTTAACAAGGTGTGGTTAGGGTTCATGATCATTCAACTTGGATTCACTAAAGGAACTTCAATCTAGAGAGAAATTTAAGGCATAAATATGTTTACTTAGCCCAAGCAAACATTGTGAAAACTTAAATTGAGCTAACTCCATTAATGGGTTAGCCTAGGTAACCAACGCCCAAACAAGGCAGTGGCTCCACCAACAAAAAGGTGCATGTGCTTAACTACTATTATTGAATTTGGACCTCCTCACACATAACCGACAGCTTCCAAGGGGGAAAGGCAATTAAGCATAACTGAACCTGGCTAAAAGAATCAATCTACAACTAAGCCAGTTGGCTTCCCTATAGTCAGCAATGTATAAGTAGCTATTAAGAGACAAAGTAGTTCGGCACACCACAAAGACAACAAATAAGTAACAAATCTGGGAGTTAGTAGAACTACTACAGTTTCCTCTTGCTAGCTCTTCATCAAGCAAAGTAAGGAAAAGAAAAAAAAAGCTAAGCTTGTTTGTGGGATCAACCAACTGAGGGGTATTAAATGAATTTCTTAAAATGAGGTAGTTTTGGGCTTAAAAGGGAGATAGCTAATTTATAGGAGAAAAATAAAACAAAAGCACCAAAAGCCAAATTGATGCATTTTGTTTTCCAATTTTTGTTTTAAACTTGTACAATTCTTATCCAAAGTTGTCTCAATTCATAATTATAATATACACATTTGAAACTAAAACAATTAAAGTCAAATATTACATATATTGAGATAAATTACAACAAATCTGAATAAATAAAAATTTCAAAGATATCTAATTAAACTTATATTACAAATTCCTTCACAATGTGAAAGTAGTATTTATTTACTATTTAAAATAATTAATTCTGTAAACTTTATTAAACAACTATGAAACAAAGAATTTATTTGTTAAACTTATTTTATTTTATTTATTAACAAAATGTCATGTAACGTATAAATTATCAAATAACTTATATTAAAATACTTCTAAATCCATTTAGTAAGCCTTATACTCACTATTATTCAAAAAAGGGTATAACAAGTTGGGATCATTTTTAACCATATAATTAACTATCATTTAATCTCTACACCCTAAAATAACACCTTTAGAGAATTAGTGTCACTAATATATCCTCAAAAATGTCTAATAGAGGAATCTTTAAGTAATATGGTCATGCAAGACATGGTTCATATTTTCTATAACAATTCTAGCAATACTTTTAATGCCTAATAAAATTTTAGGGATGTTAGAAATCCTCCTCCTCAAAAAGAATTCATTCTCAAATGTTGTTTGGAATGGTCAAGAGGTTTTGCTAGGGTCACAATTATAATGGTTTCTAATTGTAAGGAACCTAGTGTCAAGAGTTACTACTAGAGCTAGGACATTTCTTCACTTCATTCCATACTACCTGCTCTTTCACCATGGATACTCTTCTCAAGCTCTTGATAAGACATAAACTCTTGGTAGGAGACCAATGGATTCTTTACTTTCACCCATTTTTTGCCATATTTGCGCATATTCCATTACCTATACATCTAATGAAGTTAAAACCTTAGGATTTCATATTACTGATGTGCATCAAGCTTTCGTGCTTCCACAATGGTACTATGATGTTAATAGTGCTTTAAAGTTTTTATAGCTCCTTTCATATATCGGGGGATAACTACCCATAACACTAACACTATTTATGCACCTTTTCTTTTGAACTTTCCTGTCGAACTACCAATCTATATTCTTAAACAATTCTAGTTATTTATATAAGAGTTATTCAAAGGTACAATTTGATAGCACTCAGAAAGTCTTCAATGTATCAATGACTAGTTGCAAGTTAAGGTTCACATGCCAGTCACTCAATACGACTATTCTTATCTAAGTATTACAAGAGCACTTTAATATCATACCTTTATGATCTATCTTAAG